>CAIGQV010016357.1:0-10354 GCA_903798115.1 Danio jaintianensis
CTGTTGTTGGATTGTTGGAAGAAGTTGCTGTTGGAGGGTGTTTTGGTACCATTCTTTATTCATGGCTGTGTTTTTGGGCAAAATTGTGAGTGAGCCCACTCCCTTGGATGAGAAGCAACCCCAAACATGACTGGTCTCAGGATGCTTTACTGTTGGCATCACACAGGACTGATGGTAGCGCTCACCTTTTCTTCTCCGGACAAGCCTTTTTCCAGATGCCCCAAACAATCGGAAAGGGGCTTCAACGGAGAATATGACTTTGCTCCCGTCCTCAGCAGTCCATTCGCCATACTTTTTGCAGAAGATCAATCTGTCCCTGAAGAAGTGGCTTCTTTGCTGCCCTTCTTGACACCAGGCCATCTTCCAAAAGTCTTCGCCTCACTCACTCGAGGCATGACGTTTCCTGGTTACGTGAAGCCGATCCACCAATCACTACACATTAGGTTAGCCGACTAATCAGAGCCCTTTGAGGGCAGGCCTTATAGGAGGAACCAGGAAATATGATGGTCGTTTTCATGTTAGCTCAGTAGCTGTATAAAATGAAGGTAAGATATGTAAACAAATAATGTTATTTTTTACAAATGAATCACGAACACACATTGTTTTGCACCCCATAAACACAATCAAACCTTTAAAAAACCAATGTGGACCACCCCTTTAAGCAGCAACCTTTCCAATTTCCAATATTTATGTAATTCTCAAAACTTTTGGCCACGACTGTATGCTGTTGAGTGTGTAAGTGCATAAGTACATAGTGCATAAGTGTATAGTGTGCCATTTGGGACGCAGCTAATTCCTCCACTGCCGTCCAAAGCCATGCCTCCTGAAATAACGAACGCGCTCATTAAAGATGACAGAGACCCACTAGTTCATGTCATTCACCAGTTAGAAATCTTTATATTACTTTATAATACTACAATTCTGAACGAAAAACTGTATTCTATCCAGTACGCCACATTTTCAGTTGTGTAGTTGGCAAGCAAAACTTGTCATAATGTGCAATATTTCATGCATGCAAGGATCGCTGGTCTCACTCTCTCACACGCTGTCCTAAAGCGACTACTGTATGCTTAGTGCTTGGCCGGCGGTGTGCAGTAATTACACTTATTACTAAGCCATACTTACATGCTATTTCAGAGCGAATATTCAGATTAGCATGGTAAACAATATAGGGAGCGCGTCACAGGCTGTCATTGTTAAAAAATGAACCAATGTGAATATAAAACCAACTTCAGCTCAGTAAAGCAGGCTAGGTGGAATAGCGCTATTTACTGATGTTTTAATATTGAACTAAATAAAAATCTACATTATTGATGCTGTAAAAGGCCTTACGAAACTGAAAATAGTCACATCAATCGTTCGCCGGAAGATTTCAGTGGCTGAACAACACTTCTGTGCATATAACCCATTCATAACACAACACAACACACACTACATCAGCTTTGCGTGACTGAAAATACTTTTAAAACATAACACTACCTGTCTAACACAAATACTTCAGGCATGGTGTGATCTTTCCTCCAGCGTGCAAAAGTAACTCCAATACTAATTCAGGCTTTTAAAAGGTTTTCATTCAGCATTTGTTTTTACCGCTGTCTGCACATGAACACGTGGCGGATCTGCGTGAACGGGTGCGCAGATGTACAAATCTACGTTTGTTGACAGACAGTTTGGGCTACTTATCAGAATTATGGGAATTATCGGCCCGGCAAATTTTAATTGGATTAACATTTTTTAGTTTTATGCCTTACCCAGAATATAAAAATACATATAAATACATTTAGATCACTTACTTTAATCAGTACTATTGGAATGTGAAGAGACTTTCAACCAGAAAAACAAAAAATGTTTCTGAAGACAATCACCTACTGCACCTTTAATGTTAGAATCGAATTGAGAAGATTAACAAGACCCTTGAATTACAAAAAATATATAAAAGTCAGTGGTTGTTTTTTTTCTGTTTTTCTGGTTGTTTCTTTGTGTTCAACAGAAAGAAAAAAAAAACTAAAATCGATTTAGAAAAAGTGTTGAGTGAATGATGACAGAATTTACATTTTTGTGTGTAAATGCACAAGCTTGTTAATGCAAGATTCTAATTGGCTGCTGAACCTTCGGTATGGTTTATAATCCTTTTAAAAAATGGCCTCATTAGCAATGTCCTCATAATTCACCATCCTGCAATACCTGTGTCAAACCCATGTCATTATACACATTAAAACACGCATACACATAAAAAAAAAGTAATGTGCATACTACTTTTTAGTTGTTATCATGAAGCATGCTGGGTTGTGTTTGTATTGTTCTTTATTGTATTGTTTGTGTAATTTTTGTCTGTGTGATGTGTCGTATGATGTTACTGCCCTAATTTAACTGCCCCTTGTGGACTTTTGTTTTCATCCACTCTGGGGTGATTTTGAGTCTTAATTTGGCCACAACTTTCTCTGAGTTTCAGCAAATGGACTGATTTTCGGTGACCAATCTTATTTTGACACATATTTTGGGAAAATGCTTTGAAAATGTTCAAACTATACTCTTTGGGCAAATTGACTACCCTTTCATTATGTTGGTGGTTGTTTTTGCCCCATTGACTTCCATTATAGTGACATGTTTTGATAGCAAAGCCATGGCATCATATAATCATGCATTCTTGATTTGTTGCTGGTTTTTCATTTTGGGAATTTTTACCATTTTTACTGTTGATCATCAGTAGCAGTGCAAAAAAAACGTAGTTTCTAGCTTTTATATGGAGTAGAGAGTGTGTGTACACTCAAAAAAAATATTACTGCTGCTTGTTCAAACTACCTGTTTAAAATTAGCCGAAACAACACAATTCTTGTAATTTCTTTGGCCAATTTATTTGTTTTATGTTTAGTCCACTTAAATTTTGAAACCATTAAGTTAAGCACCCATGCTTTGGGTGTTGGCAGCTAAATTAGCAAAAATGCAATTTGTTGCTTTGCTCAGTGAGCAATAGCTGGCCTAAAATGAGTTCTGAGATCAGTCTCAATCAACTGTATATGTAACTCATGAAATATGTTTAAAAATGGCTCTAAGAGACTTTGAAATGTACGACACATAATAGACATACATGATATTGGCCCAATCCCAATTCTATTTTTGTACCCCTTCCCCTTGGCCCTTGAAACAGAGTGTGAAGGCGATGGGCTTCAAAATTTACCCCTAAGAAGTGGGACACCACTACAACACCTGCGCACGTCATCATATGTCAGCGCTATCTCTTACTTCATATGAGATCGACAATCGCGACTGCTGTAGTTATTCCAGTTGTGTTCATTTTTGATATTTATCACCAGGAAATCACAGAACACAACAATATCATGTTATCATAACGATATAATGTGGCAATAAGATTGTAACTGTACTGTGTATTTACACCGTGGCCATATTCATCACACAGAAACAACATTGACATTATACCACTGTAAAAAGCTAATTCCCGGTCACCAGACTTTTCTGACAGGGTATTCGAGTGTCATCGAGTGACAGATGTGAAAGTATGTTGTGGGACTTTCATACAGGACTTATTATTATGGATTATATATAGCGAAATTTTGCGTTTTTTTAATTTTAGCGGTTTTTTTTAAAGCATGACAGTAAAACACGAACGCCATTATGAATGTATTAAAACGTGCTTGTTTGTTGTAAAAATTTGTAATAATGACAGAAAATACTTGTAGATTTTCGTATTTTAGAATACGTTGTAGATGGTGTATTCTGGGAAATGTTCGTACCCCTTGGTTTCGAGTGTGGTTCTGGAAAATCTCCATTTCAAGGGCTATCTAGCGCTTCCCCTTAGTCCTATGCCTTCAAGATAAAGAGAATTGGGACACCCTTTCACATGAACGCGCAAAATGAGGGGGTAAGGGGAAGGTCTAAGGGGTAGAATTGGGATTGGGCCATTATCAGACCTTTAAGTTTAAGTTAAATAAAAATACAAATGTATTTAAACATTTATTTGATGAAATTATGTTGGACCAACTCAATTGCATTTAATTGTGTAGTTTTTTTTTTTTTTTGGCGCTAAACAAATTTATTGGATTGAAATCCTGCCCTCAATTAAATTGAGTTTATCCAATGAGTTATTTTTTTGAGTGTATGTTTGTATGTGAGTAAGTGTATTTATGCACACACACTATAATCTGCTGTTTTACTCCACAGAACTCCATATAAAGACAAACTTTTTTGCACAGGCCTATCTAAAGGGTTAACGCTGCCAACTGATGATCAACAGTAAAAATGACAAATTTTGCCTCTTGCCAAGAGTGAAAACCAACAACAATCAAGACTGCATGATTATCATCTTGGCTTTGCAATCAAAAAATGTCATTATAATGGAAATCAATGGGGCACGAACAGCAACTAACATACTGAAAGGGTAGTCAATTTGAACAATACACAAGGATTAATAAACTTAAACACTTATACATCATCCGGCATTGGTATTTGTGCCACACACCACCGTCTCGGCCCATGGAAGCACAAAAGACTGTTTTTCTTTCCACCGTGTACCCGCCTGTTCCGGTACCATTTTTTTTTTTTTATCAGGTCTTCATTTAGCCATTGAAAGGCCAGACTGGAGCTCATGCGGGACGTGGCGGTGCAGAACGGAGTGAAAGGCCAGGAGAGAGTCGCTCCCTCCCTCCGGGCCGCGTGAATAAAAGCCGCGACCGGAGAGCTCGAGACCCGCCCGCGCCACACACTGCCGGCCTTTGTGTTCGGGCAGCGGTGTAATGTAAAGCCCCGCATTTTAAGAGCAGCGTACAGGTGCATCGGGGGAATGAGACTATAGAAGGTCGACTCTCATTAACAGAGAGAGAAGAAAAAAGGGGGGCCGACAGGGGACCGCAGATGTGCAGGATTAATAACAGCAGTGTGATGCCATGAAGGAGAAGCAAATAATGAGATTCAATGAAAAAAAAATTAAAAACTGCATTGTGATTTTGAAGACATGCTGATTTCAAATGCATAAAAACTGTCATATGCATTAAAAATGCCCAAGAAAGGATTTTTTTTTTTACCTGGATAACAGTAAATTTGCTTAATACAGTGCTCAGCATAAATGAGTACACCCCATTTTGAAAATTAATGTTTTTTTATCCATTTCTCAGTGGGTAATAATATAGGTAATATACACTCACCGGCCACTTTATTAGGTACACCTGTCCAACTGCTCATTAACGCAAATTTCTAATCAGCCAATCACATGGCAGCAACTCAATGCATTTAGGCATGTAGACATGGTCAAGACGATCTGCTGCAGTTTAAACCGAGCATCAGAATGGGGAAGAAAGGTGATTTAAATGACTTTGAACGTGGCATGGTTGCTGGTGCCAGAGTATTTCAGAAACTGCTGATCTACTGGGTCTGATGAGTCTAGATTTCTGCTGCGACATTCGGATGGTAGGGTCAGAATTTGGCATCAACAACATGAAAGCATGGATCCATCCTGTCTTGTATCAACGGTTCAGGCTGGTGGTGGTGGTGTAATGGTGTGGGGGATATTTTCTTGGCACACTTTGGGCCCATTAGTACCAGTTGAGCATCGTGTCAATGCCACAGCCTACCTGAGTATTGTTGCTGACCATGCCCATCCCTACTTCCAGCAGGATAACACGCCATGTCATAAACCACTTGTAAGAGCAACAAATAATAACTTGACTTCTAGTTGATCATTTGGAAAAGTGGCAGAAGGTAGATTTTTCTGATGAATCATCTGTTGACCTGCATCCCAATCATCACAAATACTGCAGAAGACCTGTTGGAACCCGCATGGACCCAAGATTCTCACAGAAGACCTGTTGGAACCCGCATGGACCCAAGATTCTCACAGAAATCAGTCAAGTTTGGTGAAGGAAAAATCATGGTTTGGGGTTACATTCAGTATGGGAGCGTGCAAGAGATCTGCAGAGTGAATGGCAACATCAACAGCCTAAGGTATCAAGACATTTGTCCTGCCCATTACATTACAAACCACAGGAGAGGGCAAATTCTTCAGCAGGATAGCGCTCCTTCTCATACTTCAGCCTCCACATCAAAGTTCCAGAAAGCAAAGAAGGTCAATGTGCTCCAGGATTGGCCAGCCCAGTCACCAGACATGAACATTATTGGGCATGTCTGGGGTAAGATGGAGGAGGCATTGAAGATGAGTCTTGATGAACTCTGGGAGTCCTGCAAGAACGCTTTTTTTGCCATTCCAGATGACAAGACTTTTGTCAGGTAGTGTACATGCTACCCCTGGGAGACATTATTAGAAGGCACGGGATTAGCTTTACACTCAATTGTATATTTCAGCAAAACATGATGAGACATCCAAAGCTAACTGAGTGTATTAAAGATGTAAAAGACTGGATGACCAACAATTTTCTTCTATTACAGTCGGACAAAACAGTATTACTTATTGGGCCAAAATCCTGCACACAGATCTCACAACTCGACCTGCAATTAGAGGGATACAATGTTAGCATTAGATCTGTTTGGAAACCCAGACTTTTTAATTCTCTTTACAACTATTTAAATTTTGTGTTAATGAGAAAACGTAAAGTTGATTTGCAGGCACTTGTTCGGTTTCAATAGCTCTGGCTCTTTGATCCATTGGAAAATCGCATATTGCGCACAACAAAAGACCCAGAAAAATCAAACATGTGCTTGTTTGACATATTAAGTATAAGCATATGCAGACGACAATGATGAATCACAATAAAAGAGTCAGAACGATGACCCAACATGCAAAAAGCTTGGCTCGCTCGCTGCTGTTTTATTGTCTCTGCTATTATTTCGGCTCTGACTAAATGACTCATTGTGTGATGACACCGATTTAACAGATTTAGTCTGCGAGCGATTGCATTGACATTGACAGTGCTTGTCTTGTAGATAACCTGCCCTGTGCTCTTGTGGTTTTGCATAATGCAGCTGATTGTGTCTCTGATTTAGCAGATAAGAGGCGCATTCGTTAATTGGAAACTGTCTTTCTGGCTGGTTTATAGTCCAGTTTAGACATACCTGTTAGAACTGGTGCCTTTACATTTGATTAAATGTTAAAATAGTATGGCCTTTAAAATAAGAAAACTTTAAATCTGCTTCTTTGGCTGGTTAAAGTTGCCTGAGAGCTAAAAAATAAATAAATAAATAAAAATTACAAACAGGGTGCGAATTACAGGGGGGTTTAGGGGGGCACTGATCCCCCCCCAATTAATGATCCCCCTGAAGGACGTGAAAACAACAACAACATGTATGGGGGTCAGACCTCCAAATAGTGAGAAATAGTTAGCTCTGATCAGCATCTTAAATACTAATATTACTAATTAAATAATATATCATATAAATATGCATGGCGACACAGTGGCTCAGTGGTTGGCACTGTCGCCTCACAGCAAAAAGGTCGCTGGTTCGAGTCCCTGCTAGGGAGTTGGCATTACTGTGTGGAGTTTGCATGATCTCCACATGTTGCCGTGGGTTTCCTCCGGGTGCTCAAGTTTCCTCAACAGTCCAAGGACATGCGGGATAGGTGGATTGAATAAAATAAATTGGCCAGTGTGTGTGTGTGTGTGTGTGAATGAGTGTGTGTGGGTGTTTCCCAGTACTGGGTTGCAGCTGGAAGGGCATCCGCTGTGTAAAACATATGCTGGATAAGTTGGCGGTTCATTCCGCTGTGGCGACCCCAGATTAATAAAGAGACTAAGCCGACGGAAAATGAATGAATGAATAAATATACATTTGACCACCCCTATAATGGATTACACCATTGTGAATGCAAATAATCTAAGCCGATAGACATGGTAAGTGTTCACAAAACACTTTTCTTGTAAAATAGGTGTATAGCCTAAACGTAAAGTAAAATTAGATTATTAGATTAAAATATTAGCAAAACATTAATTAAAAAAATGTACACTTAAAAATGCTGGGTTGTCATAACCCAATGTTGGGTCAAATATGGACAAACCCAACATTGATTTTATATATTTTTTTCAATTACATTTTTTAACTCCACTGTTTGTTTGTTTGTTTTTAACTCCTCTGTTGAGGTTGTCCACGTTTGACCCAACTTTGAGTTATGACAACCCAACTTAATTGTTTCATGTTCAATCTACTTAAATTTGTGAAAACTAAGTTAATTTAATTCCTTTTTGCTGTCCCAACACAAACCGATTGTGTGGAACCCAGCATTTTTTAGAGTGTACATTAAATATAAAAAAAAATAATGCTGGGTTCCACACAATCGGTTTGTGTTGGGACAGCAAAAAGGAATTAAATTAACTTAGTTTTCACAAATTTAAGTAGATTGAACATGAAACAATTAAGTTGTCAAAAATATATATTTCTTAAACAAACAAATTAAGTTGAACATTACTAAATGTAATTTGTTTGTTTAAATTCAGCCCATAGAAATAGTTTGCAACCACTTACCTGAATAAAACATTGTAAATCCAATGAATGATTTTTTTTAGTGTAATGGCAATAGCTGATGATGAAGTGACTCAATAATATTAGCAGTGGATTTGTTTTATCTGTTTGTTTGTACAGACGGAGTGAATACTAAAGATCATGACGGATTGATTGTGTGGAACCCAGCATTTTTTTACAGTGTATCTGCAGTTTTTTTTTATTTTATTTTTTATTCTTTATCTTAATGTACTCTCTACAAAATACTGGGTTGTCGTAACTCAAGGTTGGATCAAATATGGACAAAGGCAACAGTGGAGTTAAAGCAATGTAATTGAAATTTAATTGAAATTATAGATATAGAAATCAATGTTGGGTTTGTCCATATTTGACCCAACATTGGGTTACGACAGCACAGCATTTTTTTAGTGTACATTTTTTATTAATGTTTTGCTAATATTTGAATTACATAAATGCAATTTTAATTATAACAAAAAAAATAATAATAACAACACTATTTTATAATGTTTAATCAGTCATTTAAATAATAATCTAACTGAGTCATTTATTTGTATTTAAATAAATTTAAAACATGTTACATGACACATTTTAAATATATAAACTATATATATATGAGCAATATCACAATCATAGCAGTGCGATGTGGCTGTATATTAGCACTGGTGGGAGTCCCACCAGTGACGATATACAGCCATATCGCACTGCTACTCATGTGATATTGTGTTTATACAACAGTTCGACGGCATAATCGTGTATATAAAAAAGGAAAATCAAACACGGAGAGTCTCAAAACCCTTTTGTATGAGGAACTACTTTCTGCCACCATTCATTCACATCTGCAGCTGACTTCAGAACAGCAGAAGCCGTTGCTCAATCACTAACGTCACTTTAGAGCTAGTATTTGAATGATTCTCTAGTGTAATGTCTAAAGTGAAGACAAAACAGGTGATTTTGCTGACATTTTAAGATTATAAGGCTGAACGGCATGAAATGACATCCGTCTACAGAGATTTCCCAGTATTTCTCTGTTGCAATCGGGAGATTATAATAATTAACCTCGAAAAAGCCAAAGCAGAGCAAACACGACCAGATTACTGTTGTGTTTGTGATAAGGAAAAATGCTAAACACATGCGGGCATTTGTTCTTTCTTTCTGTTTACTGAACTAGTCTGCAGTAACGAAAACAGGAGACTCATTAGAAACAGATGGCCAACCAAAAAGTAACTCAGGGTTATACAAAGAGTGGCCAACACAAAATACATACATTCCTGATATGTGAGTCCCATCTCACACTCAATACACTACAATTACTATGGTATAAATACTGCACTACAACATACAAGAGAGAGAGAGAGATCGACTTAGAATGTCACTCACCAATTTTATAATGATTTGATCAGCTGTAGTTTGAAATTGCGCTAGGATTTTCCTCCTTTAAGGGCTTATTATGCGGTCCTGTCGCCATCTTGTGGATAGACAACGTCAACTGTCTTTGGTCTGCTCTGTATGGCAGGCTAATGGCCGCCGACGCGCTGTCTCTCAGAAATGATAAATATTTTAAAATAGGCACTATCCTTATAACTAAACTGCATAGTTGCAATCTAAACAACTACATTCTCGACAAAAAAAAGCCTCAAAAATACATTATGTTGTCCAACAGCTGCAATATTTGTCAAACTGTAGAGTGTCCTCTGCTTGTTGCCGTATGTGGGCGGAGTAATACACAAGAGTGAAGGGTGAAGAGGTGGTACGAGTGCTGTTACTGGCAGAATATCGCACGGCTATCAACCAATCAGATGTGTTTGTGTGTGTGTGTGTGTGTGTGTATATATATATATATATATAAACAAATAAATAAAAGTCTAAATATTATTAATATACAAACAAGTCGTGGGGCAGTCGTGGCCTGGTGGTTAGAGTGTTGGACTCGTGA
>CAIGQV010016371.1:0-14611 GCA_903798115.1 Danio jaintianensis
GTTTTTCCTACTATGAAAGTTAATGGTTACAGGTTTTCAGATTTCTTTATAATATCATCATAACATTGTGGGTGATTTTGGATTTGTGTGTGAGTAAATAGTGAGTAAATTTTCATATTTGGGTGAACTATCCCTTTCAAAATATTTGTGCTTTTGCCTTTTGGGGTTATTTCTCACTAATCAAATAGTATGGCGTGTTGTGCACTTAATTGTCCTCACAGACCATTTAAATCTGGCCTCCATTTTTCCGATGAGTATATAATTTTATTCATAAATATATTTATTTAAGATAATTTATTAATTATTTTATTTAGAACTTTAATGCACTCCAGTATCCAACCACCTGATTATCTTTAGGCTATAAAACATTTGTTTAAAATGATTTCATAAATAGCCTAGCAGACTATATTTGAAATATCTGAAAGTAATTATTTTTCCTCCTGTATACATCATAAAAATAATATTTAATGAAGCTTAATGCATTAAAACTGTGTAAACACATTATTAATATAGTATACAGCCAAGCACATGTTGCGTGAACATGAATGACTTGCGTTCAATTAATTGTTGAGTATTTCACCAAAAGAAAAAATTATCTAAGGAAAATGCAATCAGGCATTTCTAGCTTTAAAAACGTCCCACCTCTTTGCCTATTTTTGGTTACCCAGGATTGCTGTGCGGGTGCAAAGAAGGATGTTCCACATATTAAGCAGGCCACAGGTTTCAAGCAATATGGGAAAGAAAAGGATCTCTTTGCTGCCGAGTAGCATCAAATAGTGCAATGCCTTGTACAAAGTATGAAATCATTAGATATTCCATGAAAACTTAACATGCAACCCTGAATGGTCCAGATGGATGAAGTAGTGGATGTTTGGTGGATGGCCACCATGTCCCAACAAGTGGCGGAGTCATGTTTTGGGCCAGAATCATAGGCAGAGAGTTGGTAGGCCCCCCTTTAGGCTCCCTGAAGGTGAAAATTATCTGACCTGTTTCTGACTGACCACTTTTTTTCCATGGTACAAAATGAATGCCTTACATAGCAAAATCATCTTCATGTATGACAATCCACCATCTCATGCTGCAAAGTATACCTTTGTGGCATTGGCTGCTATGGGCATAAAAGGAGAGAAACTCATGGTGTGGCCACCATCCTCCCAACACCAACCCTATTGAGAAGGATCCTCAAGCAAAAGATCCATGAGGGTGAGAGGCAGTTTGCATCAAAAGCACCTGCAGCTCTTTGAGGCTATTCTGACATCCTGCAAAGAAATTCAAGCAGAAAACATTCAAAAACTCCCAGGTTCAATAAATGCGAGTGTTTTGAATGTGATATCAAAGAAGGGGTCCTTTGTTAACATGTAACTTGCCATGTTGGTATGTTTTTGACAGAAATAGTTTTTGATTTCAATAAATGTGACCTCCTAATGCTCCAAATTCAACAAATGACCCTTTTCAGTTTCAGTTTCTTTACAATCTATAAAATGTTTTAAAATCCGTTGTGCATAACAATTTGAAACAGTGCAGTTTAAGTTTTTGTTTATTTTTGAAATAAATACTATATCATTGGAGGTTTGTTTAATAAAATTCTAATGATCCTTTATGAAAATAAATATACTTCAAATTCAAATTCAAGTAATATTGAAGTACATATTTAAGTAAACTTTACATAGTATTAACATAGTATACTTGTAGGTGTACTACATGAATACCATTTGGGATTAAATTTGAAGTATACTTTAATTGTACTATAACTGTAACAGTAGTAAACTCTTAGTGTACTATACTGTAAGTTTAACAGTAGTAAACTTTAAGTGCACACATAATCTACAATCAGTTTTTTCATTTGTACTGCAAGTACACTTATGAGTATACTAGTAGTATACTTTTTGACACCTGTGGTTAATAATTAGTTTGTGAAATAATTAAGGTGTTTCTCTATATTTAACCAATATAACTTAATGCATATTAATGAACACACAGTCTGACCAACAATTCCTATCAGTACATGGATTTGAACCTGCAACCTTTAGATCATACAGTAATTCTGACTCTCTAACCACCATGCCATAACACAACACAGTAGAAATATAAAAGAAATACATTAGGGATGCGCCACATTTTTGGCCACTAAAAAATATTGGCTGTAAATTACATTATTAGTTTTCGACTGAAAGAGAAATACGGGTGAAAATATGAGCCGAAAAAAATAATGCTGCCTCGCACTTAACAGGAGCGTTCAGTGTGATGGTTTCATTCTCCCTCCAGCTGTATTCACTGCACAGTGAAGTGGCTTTGAAACTAGCTTTGAAGTGTGCTATGAAACATTCATGTTATTGTGTCATGTTAAATTTAACCCTTTCATGCATGAATTATGAAAAACATTGTCTGGATTTTTTTATTATTATTTTTATAACTTTAATATGACACTAAAATTGAAATTCATTTTCATTTTTACAAAATTTTGTTTTATTTAAACATTATTTAACTGTCCACTTACGTGGACACCATGCAACAAAGGTGTAAAACGGGACATAAAGACATAGCTGACAATATGGAATATTGTTTTTTTTAATGGCCTGTTATTCTATTCATATCAGCTCATTTATTAAAAACAATAATAGTACAATATAATAACAATAAAACACATATTGTAGGAACAATAATAACAGTAGTTATATATATATGCAGAAACGTTTGCAGTATGGGTAAATCACTGCTGATTGTAACAACTTATTATTTCATCCTTATCTTACTTCATGTTAAATCATCTCAGTTATAGTATTTTTAGTTGAAACTGGTTTCTTTACAGCACGCAAGAAATTATTCTTATTTCGTGTGAAAGCCCTCAAAGCAGTCAGGACACAGGGCTACCTGACACTTTTGGCACATTTCAAAGCGGCATCTCATTGCTTTTTTGATGACTGCACTTCTTGGCCAGCGCTTCCCAATGCCATACCGCACCACATGGGGATATGAATGTGAATGAATGTGTAAAATTGCTATTTAATGCTGTAATATATCATTTTAAATGACTATTTATGTTGATATATTTGTTAAATGTCTGTTTTATTACAATGTAAGACAATTTATAACATCTTTGAAAAAAATAGAATAGATATACTAGCAGGTTACAGAAAAAAGGACTTTTATGCAATCTGACTCCTCTGTTGCATGACGTCCACATACGTGGACAGTTGGTATTTGGTGAATAAAAACTACATTCTACCCTAAATTTTATTTTATAAATTACTAACATATTCATTATACTTTACTGTACATACTGATATTTTTTTTACTTCAATTGACCTCCTTGAATAAAAGTTTTTCACAGATATGCCTGAGGGATTTAGCAAATGGCCATCACTGTCAGCCATCTTGGATTAATGATGTCATCAAGCAAAGAATAACTGGAATGCAAGAGAGTAGCCACTGTGACAATACTGCTGACAGTCTACTGACACTGCCCTCAAGTGGTTTGGAGAAAATTACCATGATTAATGAACCTTAAATTAAGTTAAATTAACTGTCGACAAATGTGGACACCATGCATGAAAAACAAAGTTATTTTATTTAATAAGTAAATTATTTTTACAACGCATTTTCGGTTTTGGTTTTCAGCCTTGAGGATCATCAAGTTGTTTTTTTTGGCAGAACTGAGACGAGCCTTTATGTTCTTTTTGCTCAACAGTGGTTTTTATCTTGGAACTCTGCCATGCAAACCATTTTTGCCCACTCTCTGTCTTATGGTGGAGTCATGAACACTCACCTTAACTGAAACAAATGAGGCCTGCAGTTCTTTGGATGTAGTTGTGGGATCTTTTGTGACCTCTTGGATGTGTTGTTGCTGTGCTCTTGGGGTAATTTTGGTCGGCCAGCCAGTCCTGGGAATGTTCTCCACTTTTCCATGTTTTTGCCATTTGCAGATAATGGCTCTCATGGTGGTTCGCTGCATACCCAAAGCTTTTGAAATGGCTTTATAACCTTTTCCAGACTGGTAGATCTCAATTATTTTCTTTATAATTTTTCTTTGGATCTCTGCATGATGTCTAGATTTTGAGGAAATTTTGGTCTACTTCACTTTGTCAGTCTGGTAATATTTAAGTGATTTCTTGATTGCAAGCAGGTGTGGCAGTAATCAGGCCTGTTTTTTTTAGGGAATTTAGTTTTTCCTTAATAATAAAAACATTTGTTTAAAAACTGCATGTGTTTACTTGTGTTATCTTTGACTAATATTTAAATTTGTTTGATGATCTGAAACATTACAGTGTGACAAACATGCAAAAAATAAGAAATTAGTAAGGGGGCAAACAACCTTTCACACCACTGTACTTTTTTAGTTTATTATTAGTATAATTATTTAGTTTAAATGAAGTATACTAATAGTATACACTTGATTAAACTTTTTTTTGTAAGGGAAGTACAATTTAGATAAGTATATAAAAAGTTGTCTGAAAGTGTTCTTTCTTATTTTTAGTTCCCCAGCGGAAGGGGAACTACAATGCTATGTGGAAACTTCCACTATGGGGATTTCGTCAGAAAGCCAATCATTCTGAAGAGTAATTAAACGGGCCAATGAAATGCCAATGAGTTGGCGGTGTCAGCGTGCACAGCTGGCAGCAATCATAATCAGCTTGTGAATAAGAATGCCGGCTGTGCCACACAACCACACCTTTTCGCTTTCAGAAGCCTCATGTGCAGTCTGAAAGAGACGTTTTGCTGTCATCCTCCGATTTTGTTCGAGAGAGAGAGTGAGAGAAAGCTGCCGTCTTCTGAGAGGCTGATTTCTCCCGGTTCCAGCGCGAGCAACAACGCGAGCAGCGGTGGTCGAGCTGGGTTTCTCCTGTCCCTGGGCGTTTCGCTGGACCGGTACTTCAAGAGCGGTGCGTATAAATTTAAGCAAATTTCCTAAAAGAGCAACACGGTCGGGCAGCGCGTCTTTTTAAAGACGTCGCTCCGACCGTGCGTTTCTGGATGCGGTGGTTTCCTGTCCACGGATGATGGGCACGAACACTGTATTGCATGTCTGGGGGACCAGCATGTTAATGCGGTGCTCGCGGGCAGCGCATGCCATCACTGCGATGGCATGTCTGTTGCGCAGCTAAGATCGCGGTTCACTCTTGCAAAAGGGCGAACCAGCCCTGTTGTCCCCCGCAAGTAGCGGTTGGCACTCGGGCAGATCTGAGGGTCACAGTGGGGGTCAATCCGCCGCCATCGGGCTTGCGGACCTCCCATTCCTCAGCGCGCTCCATCCAAGCTTCAAGTGAGAGAAGCGCACCATCCTTCGGGATGGTCGCCCTCTCACTCGATGACACCGAGGACCAGATGTCCATCGCTGCATCGGAGGGTGGGCTGTCATTTTCCGATGACAATTCGTACCCGCTTCCTCCCTCAGGGGTGGTAAGCGAGGCTCCGGATATGGCATCTGATATGATGGCCGTGCTAACCCGGGCTGCTTCGGCGACGAGGCTGGAGATGGCTTGTCCCCCAGCTTCGCCGCCGGACCGATTAGACGGGTGTTACGTGGAGGATAAGAAGGGGAAACCCTCTAAGCCTCCCGTCCCCTTCTTCCCGGAGGTGCACAGTAAGTTCACGCAGCGCTGAGGGCACCTTTTTCTGCCCAGTCTGCGTGCGCTCCGCCCTCACCTTCCTGGCCCAGCGGCACGAGGAAGCTTCCGACCCAGGCTTAATGCACTACGCACTGCAACCGACTTTGCTCTAAAAACACCAGGTCGGCTGCGAGTGCCCTGGGAAGGACGATGACCACACTAGTGGTCCAGGAACGCCACCTCTGGCTAAACCTGGCAGATATGCGTGTCGTTGACAAAGTTCGCTTTCTTAACACACCCATATCCCAGGCTGGCCTGTTCGGCGACACCGGGGTGAGTTCACCCAGGAATTCACTTCGGTGAAAGAGTAGTCAAGTGCGATTGGCGGGCTCAAAAACCGCTCTCCCCGTCGATTCGTGCACTTTGGCTGCTTCTCGCCGAGGGCGCTCGTCTGTGGCTCCAAAATCTGCTCCGCCACCCTGTCCGTTCAACTGGTTAAGCGGCAGCGTTGAGCACCTCACAGACGATCACCGCCCCCCGCCTCAGGGCGCCGCTAAGTCCAGTACGGACCGCGAAGCGTCCCTGAGACGGGCCACTCGGAGAAAAGGATGTTTGCTCTTTCCCTGGCAGAGGGCCAGGGACACCCATAGCATTAACAAAAAGGCCGTATGGCTACTAAATTTTTTAAGAGCAATTTTTTCCTCTCTCCGGGTGTGATAGCCCGAACACTGCCAGTATGGGACGCTATGCCTTCCAGCTCGCAGGATCGGTGCTCTTCGCCACAGGCTCTGTGAGTGCCAGAGGACGGGCTCCTTTCTCTCGCACTCCTAGCCGCCCTGCGGGCTCTTGGGACGAAGTTAAGATTAAACCTCTTAACTTCCGCTCTTCCTTGGGACGCATGCCTCCCGGGGTGAGCCATCCCGTCCCGTGCTGCCCCACCGCTGGTGCGTCAGTGATTGCACCGATGATGTCACTCGCGTGGGCTCTGCCAGCCTGGTTAGCGCTGCCCAGCCCGTCGCGATGGCTCATTCGGACAATCAGACTCAGCTATGCGATTCAGTTCGCTAAACGGTCCCCCAAGTTCACGGGCGTGTATTACACCAGGTGTCAGCCCTGTGTCCGCCCCTCTCTTGTGCGAGGAGATTGCTGTCCTCCTGGCGAAGGATGCAATCAAGCCGGTCCCTCCAGCCGAGATGAGGTATGGGCTTTTTAGTCTGTACTTCATCGTACCCTAAAAGAGCAGTGGGTTATGACCAATCCTAGTTCTGCGCATTTTGACCCGCTGCCTTACAAGCAGCCGCTCAGAATGCTCATGCAGAAGCACATCCCCCGGTGCGTCCGTCCTCAGGATTGGTCTGCAGCGATAGACCTGAAGGACACGTACATTCATTTCTCCATTTTCCCACGCCACCGGCTGCTGTTTGCGTGCGAGGGTCGAGCATGATAGTACAAAGTCCTCCCTTTCTGGCTCTCCCTGTCTCCGCGGGTTTCCACGAAGCTCGCGGAGGATGCCCTAATGCCCCTTCGGCTCGCGGGCATCTGCATACTCCATTATCTCGATGACTGGCTTTTTAGCTTACTCGCGGGATCAATTGATTATGTACAGGGACTGGGTGCTCCGGCACCTCGACCTGTTGGGGTTTCGGGTCAACCGAGAAAGGAGTAGGCTCGCCCCTGTGCAGAGCATCTTTTTTCTCGGGTTGGAGCTGGACTCTCGAGGGAGGCGCGCCGGGCTGATGCTGACCTGTCTGAGAGAGTTCGACAGGAAAACTGTGGTCCCACTGATATCATTTCAAAGGCTCCTGGGGCATATGGCATCCGTGGCCGCTTCACGCCGCTCGGGCTGTTCCATATGAGACCGCTTCAGCATTGGCTTCCTGATCAGGTCCCTAGACACGCATGGCACGCGGGCACGCACCGGGTGACTGTCACTCCGCTGTGTCGCCGTGCCCTCAGCCTCTGGATGGACCCTGCGTTTCTACAGGCCTGTGTGCCTCTAGAACAAGTGTCCAGGCATGTCGTCGTGTCGACGGATGCTTCCAGTACGCGCTGGGGGCCGTGTGTTGTGGGCATGCAGCTGCGGGTCCGTGGAAGGAACCCGGTTGCATTGGCATATTAATTGCCTGGTGCTGTTGGCAGTGTATCTCGCGCTGCACTGTTTTTACCGGTGCTAGAGGGGAAACACGTGCTGGTCAGGACGGACAGCATGGCGACGATGGCGTATATCAACCGCACAGGGGGTATCCGCTCTCGCCGCATGTCTCAGCTCGCTCGCCGTCTGCTCCTCCGGAGTCATTCGCGGCGGAATCGCTGCGTGCCATTTTTTTCCCCCGGCGAACTCAACCGTGCAGCCGATGCGCTCTCACGGCAGTTCACGCCCGGGAAAACTGAGACTCCACCCCCGGCTGTCCAGCTGTTATAGGTGCGCTCTGCGCGCTGGCTAACACAGCTGGCCCCTGGGCGTGCGTAAATACGCATTTCTCTCCAGTGAGCCTACTCGCAGATACTGTGTTACATCAGGGAGGACGAGGACCAGATCTGTTATTGCGCCTCTGGCTCAATCTGATCTGTATTTCAGCTCTCTCCTCGTAACGGCCCCTCCCTGGCATATCCCTTTGAAGAAGCTCCTTCTTCTTTGGAACAGGCACCATCTGGCACCCGCGCCCAGATCTCTGGAATCACGTGTAAGGTCCATAGATGGAGCGTGGAGGACTTAGGTGACTTACCGGTTCGGTGGTTAACACCGTCACTCAGGCTAGAGCACCCTCTACGAGGCATGCCTACGCCCTGAAGTGGAGTCTATTCGCTGTGTTGTACTTCTCTCCGAGAAGGACCCCGGACATGCCAGATCAGTGTGATGCTTTCCTCCTTCAGCTGGCTGAGCTAAGGCTGTCCCCTTCGCACTGAGGGGTTGGCGTTACGATCATCCCCGCTCTGAGGACGCGGGGATGGCGGCGCGCTGGGAAAGCATCGCCTCATCATCCAGTTCCCAGAGGCGCGAGACGCTGGTTAATTAAATCAATCCTGTCCCCCTCTCATACCCACTAAGAGATCTCTCTTAGGAGAGGTCTGCTCGATCCACTCAACTCAGTATCTTTAAGTTTTCTGTCCAGGTAGACAGCTCTGCTGGTCGCGTTGGCATCGGTCAAGAGGGTCGGGTATCTGGAGGCATTTTCGGTCAGCGAAGTGTGCCAGCAATTCGGGCCGGCCCACTCTCACGTTTTCCTGAGACCCCGGCCCACCTAGGTGCCCGAGGTTCCTACAGCGCTTCTTTAGACTATGTAGTGAACCTGCAAGCGCTGCCCACGGAGGAGGCAGACCCAGCCCCTTTCTTTGCTCTCTCCTGTTCGCGCTCGGCGCTTGTGACCGCATTAGAGCTTACGACTCTAAGCAGCTCCTTTTCTGTTATGATCGGCAGACGGGAAGTGCCGTATCCATTCTGAGGTTGGCCCACTGGATAGTGGATGCCATCTCCCTCGCTTTTCTATGCCAGGGTGAGCCGCGTACCCCGGGAGTGAGAGCGCGCTCGACTAAGAGTATCGCCTTCTCTTGAGCGTAAGCACACGGCGCCTCTCTAACAGACATCTGTAGAGCTGCGGGCTGGGCGACACCTAATACATTCGTAAAAATTCTGTAATCTTTGAGTGGGCTGATTTTCCTCACGTGTGCTGGATACGCCAGTGAATGAGGAAATTCAGTACGGTGTTGAAACACGCTTGCTGCGCCTTTCTCTCTAACACACAGATTCGTGCGCTTATTCACTCTGTTCAGTTGAGTTCCCCATTTGGCGAACCCTACATAGTTCCTCCGAGGCCCCCAGCATCTGACTCAGCGGAGGAGTCAGGTGCCTGGCCCATTACGTAGTTGGTATGCCCACTTGGTCAGCCCGCGTTCTGGGTATAGGTGCCTGCTATGCGCGATCCCCACTGGCGATCCCATATGCTTCACTCAGCCACGGTGTAGTTCCTCCTCTTAGGCGGGCCCGTGTCTTCCCTCCCCGCTAACCATCCTTCATATGTGTTCTCCCCCTTTTCAGGGTTAGTCCATAAGTCTTCCTGCCACCAGGTCTCCCCATTGGGCAGCAGGTGGCCTCCGCAGCGTCCTCCCTATCGGGACTGCACGCTTCCCAACGTACTGTCGTAATTTAAAATTCCTAGTATCTTAACTAGGTGTATTTTTTACGACTCCCCAAAAAATATAAATAAGCCTTTAAGTGCTTCACAGGTAAGTAAGGTAAGTTAGGGCCAGGGGACACGTTGGTGGGCTGCGTCTCTGGTGATGATGGTGCGCTCACGCCGGAGCCTGGCAAACCTCTCACCAGCGACGTGGTAAGGTTCAATCACTGTGGCGTTTTCCATAGATTTCCTCATAGTGGAAGTTTCCACATAGCATTGTAGTTCCCCTCCCGCTGGGGAACGTAACGGTTACTAAAGTAACCCTCGTTCCCCGAGGGGGGGAACGGAAATGCTATGTTCCTTCGCCACAGGGATTGCGCCTTAGCTGACAGCTGTAGTTCGGCTTCTTCAGCTAGAAAAGGTGTGGTTGTGTGGCACAGCCGGCATTCTTATTCACAAGCTGATTATGATTGCTGCCAGCTGTGCACGCTGACACCGCCAACTCATTGGCATTTCATTGGCCCGTTTAATTACTCTTCAGAATGATTGGCTTTCTGACGAAATCCCCATAGTGGAAGTTTCCACATAGCATTTCCGTTCCCCCCCCTCGGAGAACGAGGGTTACTTTAGTAACCATTACGTTTTAAAAGGTATACTAATAGTACACTTGAATAAACTCATTTATTTTGTAAGTGTAGTGTGTGAATAGGAGAGTGGGGTGTTTCCCCGCACTGGGGTTGTATGAGTTAGTGCACTCTCAGGGCTGCATTGTGGCAAGAAACATGTGCCAGAGTAATTGGTTGTTCATTCCGCTGTGGTGACCCTTCATAAAAAAGGGAATAACTGAGTGAATGAGTGGTACACCGTATTGTTTAATAAAGTATACTATAAGTGTAATTGCATTAAACTTCCAGCAGAGATTATTGTTTGCATTGTAAGTGAACTTGGAAGTATACTGATAAATACTTAAAATTTTGTTTTGCTTTATATAAGAAATAAACTCAGTAAGTTAGTTTTGTAGTTTATATATTGCAGATATACATTTAAGTTTTTTTTAATTAACACAGCTTACTAAATATAATGAATCATACTGTTAAAGATACCAAAGTGCAAGTACAAGCCAAGTATAGTTAGACATTTCTGTAATTTAAGTATACTAAAGCGTACTATTTCTAAGAAAAAGTCAACAGGAAGTATACTTTCTTATTTTTAACACACTTCAATAAACCTGAACAAAAAAGTATTTTGTAAGGGATCTTTTAGAAAAGTAAGATTAGTATTTAATGACAAATAAGCCATGCATCTCACTAATTCACCAAGTGATCACTTCAGTCCAAGCATTAGGATTGGAGTCAGTTCCTCATCATCTGGCTATCACATCACATAAAGCATCTGCTTGCATGTTACATAAATAGAAATGCTACAAAGCTAATACGCAATATATGGTGTTGAGCTTGTTACAAATTTAACCCAACACAGATATGATACATTAAAATTGAATGTAAATATATTATATAGAGGATTGATGTATGTATATATATTTTTCATTTTTTGTGAAGCATTATGATAAATGATAACAATTTTAAAACTTCAGCTATACACCCTCCAAATATATATTAATTTATATTTCTGTATATAGACGGCATGCATAAATCCCAATTAATATTAATAAAATGAATACCAATACTAATAATATAATAACTTTAAGTAATATTTTCGTCCATTTTTTCATAGTTAAGCATTACTTTAACGGCTTCTACCTTGTTTTTATTTACTTATTAATTTCTAATAGGCTATTGAATGCTTTCCTCACTGAGGATGGACAGCGTCTATATACAGTAATTAAAACTGTAATGCCAGTCCATATTTAGTGTCTGCTTGGTGTGCAAGTTCAACTCAATATAAGCAGCAGAGAGAGCATGATCAACCCTATCAGAGACTAAAAGAGATCCAGCTGGTGGTAAGTTGCTTTCCAGTTAAATTAGCGGTTGCAGACTTATAGCGAACTTATAGCGGTTGAACTTATATTAGTGAATCAGAACACAGATTTCCCTTTGGTTTGTAATAGCATCAATATAAATTTTCTCGTGGTATAAAAAGCATCACATATCATACATATTATGTTATTGTTTTGCAGGGCGGAATCAATTTCATCTGGTCTTAAGACAAAGGAAGGTGGGTGAATTTCTCTTACATTGCTCAAATTGGGCTTGTTTTGCATTCATATGACAGGTGGTTTCTTTGTTTTTGATGTTTTGGTTAAGAGTTCTGTGTTAAAACTCCATAGGTGAAAGCAAACTTTTAACATGATTTGCAAAAGTGTTTGTCTATGTTAACAGATTTACAGTATATGCGTTATTCATATAATTATGCATGTTTAGATTCATGTCACATCAATATTGTTGTTGTCAATTGTATCTTGTGAAATATCAGTTTGTTTGATATTTGCAGGCAATATGCAGTAGTTCTGCAGAGTTTTGTGCCAAAATAATTTTGTTAGTTAAAGTCACTGCAATTTCTTTGTCCAATTTCCACCAAGCCGCCACCATGAGTACAGACGCGGAGATGGCCATTTATGGCAAGGCTTCCATTTACCTCCGTAAGCCTGAGAAGGAGAGAATTGAGGCTCAGAACAAACCATTTGATGCCAAAACTGCTTGTTATGTGGTTGATGACAAAGAGCTGTACGTCAAGGGAACAATCAAGAGCAAAGATGGTGCCAAAGTCACTGTTATTACGCTTGACACTAAGGAGGTGAATTGTTACATTTCATAAAAAACTAGATTGATTTAAATGAATCACAGTTGCAGAGTCTTACTAAATCTGTTATTGACTGGATGAATTTTATAGGAGAAAGTTGCTAAGGAGGATGACGTCCACCCAATGAATCCTCCCAAGTTTGACAAGATTGAGGACATGGCCATGATGACCCATCTCAATGAACCCTCTGTGCTGTATAACCTCAAAGAGCGTTATGCCGCATGGATGATCTACGTAAGTTCTGAAACAACCTACAACAGCACTTAAAGACATTTAGTCTGTGTGCTTGTGTTACAACCTCTCATTAAATAGGTAGTAGAGAGATTATGTAACATAAAAGGATGAGCAAGTGTTAAAGACATTCCAAATCGATTTATTCACTCACTCAACACATACAGTAAAGACACTTGATCACCAAAAATAACAAATTAACAAATATAAAACAACTAAAATAAAACTAAAGAGTCAAAAATACAAGCAAAACAAAAAAACATAATTCTTGGCTGGCTGGCCAATAAAAGCTGTTGCTCCTTTTCTTCCTTGTTGTCATCTTTTAGCTTCTACCAATCAGCCACTTAACAACGAACAGGTGTATTCACCTAAGAAAAGGCGAGACCACACACACACTCATAGGGGCTGTTTACACCTGGTCACTTTGCGTGTTTTTTCTGGTCGAATAGCTATCCGATCATGATATGGGCAGGTGTAAATGCCCTCCCAAATGCATGTGAGATGGATATAGGTCCGATGCTGTGAGGTGACAGTGCTAACCACTGAGCCACCATGCCGTACATTTTATAAAATAATTTAAATTCCAAATAAGATATATAGCTTACGTTTCTGTAATATTAATTAAATACAATGCGGTGTATCTGACGATTTAGTTAATGTAACCTAGATAAATTTGCATATAGTGTTGGATTTGAAGATCGAAATCATATCCGTTGAGTTGAGATCCATTTATGTGGTCAAATGTAAATGGATCCATTTTCAGAAATCAGATAGTTATCCGACCAAAAAAATGGATGAAGTGACCAGGTGTAAACAGGCCCATAGAAAGCACAATAACAAGAACCAAGAAAAGGGAAAAAAAACAGGAAGGGGCCATCAAAAGCATACAACACCCAATTTACGTCGCTGACTGTAACAGCTTGCCATCTGGCCACTTCCCTCCTCATTTCAGACCTACTCTGGGCTGTTCTGCGCTACTGTGAACCCCTACAAGTGGCTCCCAGTGTATGACGCAGAAGTGGTTGCTGCCTACAGAGGCAAAAAGCGTATGGAGGCTCCACCCCACATCTTCTCTGTCTCTGACAATGCCTATCAGTTCATGCAGACTGGTGAGATCTCATTTACAAGATTTGAAGTTTAAATTCACATTCATCATTTTTCTAAAACAGTTGCTTGAAACATTATTACCTTGCATTTACAGACAGAGAGAACCAGTCTGTCCTGATTACGTATGTATCTAATCTGCTAGAGATGCTGAGAACAGGTATATTTTCCTCTTGTACAACTTCTACATGTCTTATCATCTTCTGTCTTCTCATCTCTCATAAACCAGTGGAGAATCTGGTGCTGGAAAGACTGTGAACACCAAACGTGTCATTCAGTACTTTGCCACAGTTGCAGTTCAGGGTGGTGACAAGAAGAAAGAAGCTTCTAGCAAAATGCAGGTATGAGATAAAAACTATAGAAAATATTCCTGAAATTTTTTTTAGAAATGAAATGGAAAATTAATGAAACCCCTTCAAACAACACAGGGCTCTCTTGAGGATCAGATCATTGCTGCCAACCCTCTGCTTGAGGCTTATGGTAATGCCAAGACTGTGAGAAATGACAACTCCTCTCGTTTTGTAAGTCACATCTTAGTCAGTTGGTCTTTCTATAAATTGATTTGATTGTGATTATTGTTGTTGTCATTATTAATATGTTATTATGTTTAAAACAGGGTAAATTTATCAGAATTCATTTCGGCACATCTGGAAAACTGGCCAGTGCTGACATTGAGACATGTAGGTGGACATGATTTAATTTGTCTTTGTCACTCTTCAGATGATTGTGACTCAAGCTGATTCTCTTAACAGATCTGCTGGAGAAATCTAGAGTGACATTCCAGCTTCCAGATGAGAGAGGCTACCATATCTTCTACCAGATGATGACCAACCACAAGCCTGAGCTGATTGGTAG
>CAIGQV010016377.1:0-23560 GCA_903798115.1 Danio jaintianensis
CTTGCATTTGGATTCATTGACTTGTGTTGTACTTTTAACGCGACAGTGACAGTGCTTTTGAACAGGTAATATATGGTTAAGATTAGATTCAGAGGTAGGTTTAGAGATGATACTTTATTACACAGTTCATGCAATTACTAAACAGCCAAAGATTAGATGCAGAAGAGTAGAAAGTATTTTTAGTGCATCTCAGCCTAGTTAAGAGTCTTGATTTAGTCGTTCTGCCTTCACAGTTTGCCAGTCAAGGTCTGATTGATGAAACCACAGGCAGCCAGTCAAAATGTCAAGGCAGGACAGCATGACTTCACAATGCTGCCTGTGATCCACTGACCCTGCCTTAAGTTTAGAAGGGTAGTGAGGAGCAGAAATGTTCACAGCAAAGAAGTCCTAGGAGTCTTTGGTTGATTTTATACACTTTCTCCTATTGCACAGCAGCTACACACAAACGTTAGCATAAATAACTGTGCTCACTGAAAACATCTTTGAGTTTAATATATCTAGCAGTAAACAAGGCCTTTAGAGAGGTACAAGAACCATTATGGATGCAATTACCCTTAACTTGCACCTGAAAACGAAGCACAATCCAGACATTATACAGGACCAGATTTTCATGCCAAGGTTACACTAAACCAGGTTTGATTGAGGTCAATCTTGCCACCCTCAAATGTAAAACCTTAAGCGCACCTCCTCTGTAAATAGATACGGAAGGGCAGGAGAGATTTCAAACACATAAGCCGATTAGAGCTCATTATCAATAGCAGCAGGTGGGTCAGTGCTCTACTAAACACTGAGCTCACTCTCCGTCTAAATGTGTTGCTCACTGCCAACCAATTTCACATAATACTCAATCATGCTGTTCAGCTAATTTCAGGCATATTTGTAGTTTCTATATTCTTTATCATAAAGGGATAGGTTTGTTTAATTCACTATCCTTAAGTAATTATACACTGGTGTAAAATATTTGGCAACCAACTAATGTCCTAGCAGTCATCTGTAAATGCTTAAGTGAACCACCTTAATATGCTAGAAACCACCTGCAAACAAACAGATTACAATGCTAGAAAGTATTATTTGATTCTAAGAACCAGATAACAATGTTAGCAAACATCTCCACCATTTGAACAGCCACCTAATTACAAGCTGTGGACCAGCTAGCAACCACTTAACAATCCCAGAACAACCCAAAACACCTTAGGCACCTAAAAACACCCACCAACAAGCTAGCATTAGAGCTAAAAATGAGCATAAGCTGGTTTGCTGATCTTAACTGGTTTAAACTGGAAGTAGCTGTTCTGCCAGCGTGGCTAAAGCACACAAGCTTGCTTTCAGCTTGTTTTTAGATATGAAAAAAAGTGGTCAAAACATCTCAAAAACCTATATATCGCATGTAGCACCCGGAGAAAACCCATGCAAACACAAGAAGAACATGCACACTTCACACAGAAATGCCTCCTGGTCTAGCCGGGACTCAAACCAGCGACTTTCTTGCTGTGAGGCGACAGTGTGACAGACCTTTACTCAGCTAAAAAAATTTAAAAATTGAAAGTAACTATTCACTAAAATACTAGTAACTACAGGCTACAAATGCACTAGCAATATTAACCACTGCGTAATGTTTTAGCACCTACCACAACAACTTAGAAATCAACCATCAATGTCTTTTCACCTAGTATACACCTAGTATAGTATTAGAAACAGCCCACAGCAAAATGCACTGGCAACCACCAATAATATGCTAGCAACTATCCATCATTTCCCAACAAATAACCCACAACACCACAGAAAAAAATCTAACAATGTTAAACCACCCACAAGTAAGGAACCACCCAGTAAATTACTAGAAACCACTTACAACTTTCTAGCAAGCTTGTAAACCATCTAGCAATGAAAATACCACCATAGTAATTTTTCAACACAGGCTCATTGGAAACATGTGCCCAGGGTTACATTTTTGAGAACTGACAAATATGTACCCTGTACTACATCTTCTTGCAGGTTTTGCTTCCACAAGTCTACAAGAGGGTGGCGTGTACATTTTTTACACTCTCAAATCTCATATCTCAAAGGTACTGGGGCACATTTCCTCATACGTGCCATTTCTCGTAAATCCACCAGGGGCTGCTGTGGACATTTCTGGAAATCTCAATGTCCTTGTTTGTATGGTTTTCATTTTCCCTGGTTTCTAGAACCAACCTTTGCCAGACTCAAACTCCAGTTTGCTCTACTTTGCGTCCCAGGTCTGGTGCCATTCTTTTTTGAGCTACCAAGCAAACCATGTTTGAAAAGTCATCTAAACAGAGGTAAGCAGTCAGCTGTACCACCCCATAGCATCCATTTTACACATAACATGCAGCCATATGTAACAGCAAGCACATATTTGTTGGTTCTCAAAAATGTAACCCTGGGCATATTTTCCCAATGAGCCTCTGTTGCAAGTTTTGGTGCATTGACTCTGATTTGAATAGCCATAATTTTACTACAAATACCATAGCTAAACTCTGGTTAGTAATTGGTAAACGTTACTTAATTTGTGATTACCACAGTTGACTATGGTAAATTAACCATGGTTTTAGGGCTGCACAATATTGGAAAAAAACTGACACTCCTATATTTCATTTTTCTGCAATACATATCGTGATATGAATAGAATTTCACAAGATGACTTAACTCTATTTGGGAAGAATTCCTAATTTTACATTGGTTGGGACGGTTTTATAGGAGAGTGCCACTGCATAAAATAAACAAACACAAGAATAGATGAATACAATAGAGCAAATACACAAATGAAATAAACATTTTTTAAATGGTTTTCTGGTGGTCTAACAGGATTCAGGTCTTTATTGTAAAAATAATACAATGAATGTTTGTTAAAGTTACAATCTTTATCATTACTTGTGCCCAAATTATTTAAATCTGCTTGAAATCGTACACAAGGCCTTAAATACCGTATCTAAATGAAAATCTTTCACTCTGACAAACTTTGCAATGACTCCACAAATCACACGTTCTAAAAATGTGATTCTTGCTTAATTATATTCCCAGCTCGACATTGAAGATCCTAAAATGTGACTACTGCAGACTCGCACATTGCAATATCGATGCTGAAACTATATATTCTGCAATGGCTAATTTTCATAAGGGACACAACAGCAACAAGCTATCAATGCTAACAGCCACCTAGCGATGCTAGAAACCACCCACAATGTCCTACCAACAACCTTGTAACAAGCTTGCAAAACAGTTAACAATGTTAGAAGCCACACTGCAATGCTAGCAACCGGCTAGAAATGCTAGCAACCACGTTTCAATGCTAGAAACTATCTATCCATATAGTAAAGGCACATAGTCACATTGTCAGAAGGTGTATTGTAATTTTAAAAACAACACAGGCAGTTTTTTATGAAAGTCTTTGAGACAAGTGGCCAGAAAGTGTTTTTCAACGTGTCTCATCTGATGTTCTTAGACTTGTGATTACTTCAAAATGATTTTCTCTGGGTATAAACTCAGAATTATCTATCGATTGGTCAGTGGTAATGTGCTTGAGAGATCTCAGGGATGAAGAAAAAAACTGCAGAGAGCTGCATCAGCTGGTCAGAGGTGTCTGAGAAACTGCCCACATTCACTCCAACCCTCGTAAGCCTTTACAAACACACCTCTCTCTTGCTAAATAATTGAACCGTGTTTTTTCTCTGCCTCTCCCTGCATTTCATTTTTTTTTGTGCACTTTTGACCTTTTTTTTTTTTTGGTGTGTGTTCATACCTGCTTCATTCTGACAGTATCTCAGCTCTACTGAGTAAAAAAATCTGTGGACTTTTTAAAAATTATGGACTTTTGTGTGGCCTTTATTTTCTCACATTGTGACTCTCATTGTATTACATTTTGTGTCAATTGTTTCAGTTTCTCCATCTCATGTGCTGCTAGTGTCTCGGCTCAATTATTGTCATGCTTGCCAGTCTACACTAGTTGTACTGCTGTCTGCTGAAGCCACTCTCAGGTCTCATATTTTCTCTGAGATATTTTTAAAGAGGTTTGGCCATCAGCTCATGCCCACTGTGGATTTCACCCTCAAATATGCCAGTGCTGGAACCATTGTACTTTTTTGATTCAATTTCGATTGAGATGAGATCAGATTCATATACCGTTTTCTGTAGTGGTCTATGTAGTTTCATAGTGGCCAAAAGATGATAGTTTAAAACCATATCCAGATCATACAGTACACGTTAAGTCAGTTTGTTTTTCAATCAGACATTTTTCCATTCACTTTGTTTGCACTGCCTGATTTTAAGTATGGTTCACATACAGTAAAGTCATTTACAGTAGTTGTGGCATCATGTTGACTTTATTTCTAAATTAATTTCAACCTAATACTTGTATAACTGATGAATAGGACAAATGTGTGACCCTTATCCTAAATAGCTGTTTCCAAAATGTGCATAAAAATGCTCTCATTTTTATATATATATTTTTATTTTCATACAATAAAAGCATATGCACAAAACTATAATGTTATATAACAGAATGAATTTCCTTGATGCACATAAAAAATGAGTAATTTTGGATAATAGACTAACAAGCACACCAAGTTTAATCGCATCATCTCAAATGTTATTTTAATAATTCTAAAAATATTTGAATGAAATGAAAATGTAAAATTTGCTTCCACTTTGGTGTGCTGGCCTTTCTCAGCAATTCTTAACCATGTCCCTCTTACCATTAGTTTACTACAAGGGAATGATGTGCAAAAAGAAAGACCCACCCTTACTCAATATTTCATTTCAGCTGGAAGTCAACATCAACATACTGATATAAAAGTCTTTCGCAATTTCCAGTTCACGCAGACTTTAAGTGGAACTTTAAAGCATGTGAAACCATTAATAACATTTAATATAGAGTATTAGTCATCATATCAGTAACACGACATAAAACAAATGAATGTTTGTCAGTATCTGATATATATTACATTCTTAAAAAACGTTTACAAATAAAATCTCCAGAGCAATGATTTAAGCTCAAATCAGAAGCCGACAGAGGCCAGCACTATTATTGAGGATACGCTTTACAAAGGCTGCACTGTAGCTTTCTGAGGTTTCTGACAATTTATGATGACACAAGGCGTAACTTCATATCAAGAGCAGTGACTGATGGTTCAGTGAAATCCCCTGCTCCTCTATTAGGTTGTACATCCAAGAACATCAATAGAAGAGCTCACAGATTATAACAAATTTAATTTGACCCCTTTAAAAAAACTTATTTTAAATAATGGCTGCCTTGAAATTTAAAAGAAATTCAATAATTTAATGTACACCCTTTTGCTTTTACTCTCTGATCAAAAAACTCAAAACTACTGACAAGAACAAAAGTGTATAATAATGAAAAACCCAATAAAAATAGGAAAATTTACACTTGATGATTGAGGGTTTTGGAACAAATGGTTTTGAAAGAAATAAATGTTGAAAAAGGGCTCCATCCTGGCTTTACAAGAAATTGCTCAATAAGTGAACTGCCAAAATCTGTATACATGGGTAAAAGAATTCACTGAGGTTATTTTCTATCTTTCATCTTTTATCTTTTTATGGTGCATTTTTTCTTTTTTTATGGAGATGGACACACATATGTGACCTGGACCACAAAACCAGTCACAAGGAAGGACAATGGAATGACAGTTTAATGATACAACTGGCAGCATAATTGCACAAAACACATGGAGAAACAGACCTGCAATGACAAGGTGAAGATGTACAAGACCATACACAGGACTAATATAGAAAGATTAATCAAACACAGGTGAAACACAGGAAACACTAACAACAGGTGGGAAGAGGACTTAAACACTTGGAAGACAAACATAACAAGAGTTCTGATAATACATGGGAATCCAGAGGAGGGCGAAGGATCTTGGAGCCAGCAGGGGAATGACAGGGTGGACTTGGAGGTAGGTGACAGGAGGTGCCAGGGCAGACCAAACAGAAGGAGGAGGGACTTGGAGCAGGAGGAGTTTGGTGGGACCCAGGCTACAACCATGAAGATGGCACATGGAGGAGCCAAATGTACATGTAGGAAAGGCAGGGCAGGGCAGATGACTCAAGGGGGACAACTGATGGAGGTGTAGCAGGTGGTGGAGGATTCTGGGGTGGAGATGGGGAGCCAAAGGTCTTGAGTGATGGGGAACTGGAAGGTGACAGTGGATCCAGAGTGACTGTGTGCAGAGGTGGAGCAGGAGGGATAGATGGTATTGTTGGAGCTGGAGAGATGGGCTCCAGTGGTCCTAGGTTGTGGGGCATCGGCATGACTAGAGGCCTGAGGGGAAGAGCTGGTAGGCGCAGAAAGAGCCAAAGGCCTGACTTCGTCATCCGGTAAATACATCAGTCACGCATAAAGTAAATTAAGATGCAACTGGATGTCAGTGATTTGAGTTTGTAAATGCATTCATTCACTTTCCTTAGTCCTTGATTTATTAGGGGTCGCCACAGTGGAATGAAGCGCCAATTACTCTGGCATACGTTTTACACAGCAGGATGCCCTTCCAGCTGCAACCCCGCACCAGGAAACACCCATATACTGGGTGGGACAATAGAGGTGAGGATCCACGTGCAGTTTGTTTAAGAGAATAGTCAGGCAGGCAACGGTCAAAACGGGCAAACAGGAGCATACAGGAGTAAAAGCAGGCAAATGATCAGGTCAGGTGATCATAACACATACACACTATGGCTTATTTAGTTTAGTCTTTGGACTGTGGGGGAAACCGGAGCACCCGGAGGAAACCCACGCAAACACAAGGAAAACATGCAAACTCCACACAGAAATGACTCCTGGCCCAGCTGGAACTCGAACCAGCGACCTTCTTGCTGTGAGGCAACAGTGCTAACCATTAAGTCACCATGCCGCCTAGAGTTTAAATATATATATATTTTTAAATGGTAGCAAAAACACATTGATCCACCTTATAAGAATCACTTTACCACGCTCTCATGGTTTTGTGCAGAAAATTCTAATTATTAACTATTTACATTAATTCATAATTGTTTGTTAACTCTTTATGGGAAGCTGTACTACTGTCCCAAATAACACCTCATAAAATAACTAAAAAAAATTTTTTATGACTTATCCTATAAAATACTAGGAGTTCTAGCTGTAAAAATTTAGTACATGTAGGTTTTTCTTGCCTTCCTTGACATAACTGATGAGTTTCAAAAACACAGTTACAACAGCAAGAGAAACTTTAAGATAAAAGAGTAAAGGATCAAGAGCCCAACTAAAGCAGCCTCTGATCTCAACGATGGTGAGGTCAAATGAAACATTTTCAATAAAAATATAAACCTCTGTTAATGATCAAATATTCTTTGCAGATATAACAGAAATGAAGTCAGACTGTAATCAGTGAAGCTGGTAATGCTGTTTGTGGAGTTGTTTAATCCTCTGTTTTAATTCAGTTGGTTTGGTGTGAGGCTGTTGCTGTATAGTTTTATTTCTTGTTCTTTCGTTTAGTGATTGTGCTTGTTAACAGCAGGTGTTCATCAGTGTCTGAATTCACTTATTTGTGGTCATTTACTCTGTCTAGTGGACTAAACTAATCAACTGATTTAGAGACTAGTGAATGAGGGTGTATGGTGAGGTTTCAGACTCTCTGCTTACTTTCCAGAAAACAAAGGTTTGATCTGTTACAGTTATTTTCCGTATTGTGTACAGAAATGAGCTGTTAATCATTTAACAGGTTTTCATTGTAGATTGTACAGACTTTTACTGTTAAAATCACTGACATTTTTTACAGAGTAAATTATGGAGCAATTTACATTTTGGGTAAACTTTTACTTTAAGTGATCCAGGGTCCCATATGTCAAGCAGTCAAGTGTAAATGAAGAAATAGCAAAAAACGAAAAAAAATAAATCAATTTTTACAAATTTCCAGACATTGTTTTTACATTGTGCATTAAAGACTTTAAAGACAATTGCAAACTGAAGCTTTTTAGTAGTTTTCAGAAATCATGTTTGTACAATTGAGTATTGAAGGGTTTCTGGTCACTTTCTGTTTTCGCGAATGAACTCTTCAAATTAAAATGATATATTTAATCAGACAGCAATCCAAAGTGGATTGAAAAGTTTGTATTTGTTGGTTTGTTATCTGGTTCTGTATATATGTGCAAAGGCAGCCTTTATTCTGCACACATTCATTGTTAGTTGTGTGTTAAGCTGACCCGTGTATTGGAAGTAGCAGCTCTATATATCAGCGCTGTGTGAGTCCTCTGTGGGACGGCAGATTGGCTGTGCTGATTACAGGCAGCAGAGAGCTCTAACTGGCTCCAGTTGACTACATGTGTTTCTCTTGCTGATTGAGACTGCTGCCAACTCACCCACATACAAGGACTATTATACTTGTGTACTGATGCTGTACGAAACCATGGACACAAACTGAGTTGTGAGAGGTTTATAGCAGCAGTCACTGACCACTGGGCTCGCCTCACAACACTTCATTCAATCATTCATTTTCTTTTCGGCTAAGTCCCTTTATTAATCAGGGGTCACCACAGCGGAATGAACCGCCAACTTATCCAGCACATGGTTTATGCAGCGGATGCCCTTCCAGCATACACATACACTACGGACAATTTGGCTTACCCAATTCACCTATACAGCATGTCTTTGGACTTGTGGGGGAAACTGGAGCACCCGGAGGAAACCCACACGAACACGGGGAGAACATGCAAACTCCACACAGAAATGCCAACTGACCCAGCCGAGGCTCGAACCCGCGACTTTCTTGCTGTGAGGCGACATCGCTACCCACTGCGCCACCGCAGCGCCCCTCACAAGACTTGAGAAGTCCAAACATTGAACAGGAAATAAACTATAAGTATCTTTAATTTAGGGGGTAGTTCACCCAAAAATTTAAATGACCTCATCATTTACTCTCCCTCATGTGGTTTTAAAGATATATTGAAGAACACTGGTTGCTGGAACCCATTGACTTCCATTGTAGGAAAAAATATATATACAGTATATATAAGTCAATGGGAGCCAGCTACCAGAATCTTTAAAAATATCCTATTTTGTGTAGAGTAAAGAAACTCAGATTTTGAATAGGTTTAGGAACAATAACGACTCCACTATATCACTTAATATCTCATTCATATAACATGGTTTATTGGTTAAACTTGATTTGTTTAACTGTTTACTTGTCGAAGCTGTTTCAGAGCAATACCTGAAAATGGCAATTAGGTGATGGGATTGGAAATGCCTCAAGACATTTGCTTTGTCTGTTTCAGTGTTTCACAAAGCCTTGTTCTACCCACCACTAGTAAATCCAATAAACAGGCAGAGTCGACACAAGCGGCAAACAATCATAACACAAAAAACAGTTAGAGAATCAAAACAAGGAAACCAGAACCACGAGTGAAGTCCACGACACAAAACAGTGTCCCACAATGAAGGTGTGTGAGTGTGTTGTTTATAAAGTGTGTATGAAATCAGTGTCAATGATCTGCATCTGTGTGTATGTCAGTGTCCAGATTGGTAAACTGTCTCAGCTGTGAGGTGCAAAGGAAGATGGGAGATGTAGTCTGGGTGAATGGTTGGTGAAGTGTACATATAGTTTGAGTGGACACTCTAGCTAATAATAGTGAGAGTAACTGCATAACTAATTCATATAAATTTGCACTCATTTACGTTTTGTACAATCTGTTGACACCCCCAGTAATGGTTACGTTTAGGGGTTAGACATGAAAAATCATGAATTACATTGTACGAGTTCATGCGAATTAGCCACTCATTCATCATTATGTAAAATAGCTAGTGAATTCAAACTTTCTCACTTGTAGCATACCATAAACCTGTTGACAGCTAGAATACATCAAATTCAGCAGCTGGAGAATGTAGAACACCTGGATCAGAGCTGTGTTTTCATTGTACTGTATGTCGGGAAAGGTCGACAGCTGTTTTCAGCCCGTTTGACTTCTGAACTGCTAAAATGGCTGTAATCTTCTTCCCATTAGCCAAGCTCACTGACCTCCTCCGATTTGAAGCCAAAGGGTGAGACAAAGCAAACGATCAAACACACCAAAAGTAATCAAGTCAGAAGAGAACAACGCAGAATAACTGCGGCTCTGTTGTACATGGGGAGATCTATAATTACATCTCCAGCTATCAAGAACCAATCGCTCCCGTCTCCCTCTCCTACTTCAAGAGAATCCAAGAGGTGCTGGTGGGGAATTTTAATGGGTAAAGCATTCAGGTCTCTGCCAGAGAATTATTCATCCTTAATTTCTCCTGTTAAAGACTCGGAACAAAGAAAAGCAATAGACATTTGAGGCTAATGTCTTGTGCTTTGACTGTCTTGCCGAGTAATTGCTTTGCATCCATTGTGTAATAATGTGCTCACTGAAGCCAATCAAGCAAGGAACAGTTTTTTAATTTTTTTTGCAAAACATGCCTTGATAAATGGATCAACCCAAAATTTCCAAAATGACCAGGGTTATCTCTTTTGTAGAGAATACAAATTGAGTATTGTATGTTTGGATGGATAACATGAAAAGACCAATGTACAATGATCCCCACAAGAATAGGAAAACCTGGAATTGTGTGGCTTCATAAGATAATGCAAATATAAAATAATTTAGGTAAAATGTAAAACAATATAAAACTAATAATTTGACTTATTAAACAAGTATATTGAACTAAATACATGAAACATTACTTGAAGTAAAATGTTAATAAATTGTTACTAAACAATTTATTTAAACTAATTCATAAAAAAAAGTTAAAATTGATAAAGATAATTTAATTAATAAACAAAACATGCTGACATGTGCCCTTGTGCTTTGGGTGCCTTCATGAGTCCCAATCCTGTCCCCCTCTCTCACTATATCCAATTCACTGCCTAACTACTGTCTTATTTTAATAAAGTCAAAAATAATTATATAAAAAAGGGTCACACTTTTGTTTAAGTAACAATTCCCACTATAAACTACTGGCTTATTACCTGCTTATAATTAAGATGTTGGCTGTTTATTAGTACTTATAAAGTATGATCTTAATCTACAGCCCTAATCCTATATCTAAACCATACCTTACTAACTATTAATGAGAAGCAAATTAGTACTTTATTGCACTTTATTGTATTTTAAAATTACTATCCAGGCATACGCAAACAGAACAACTCAAAACATAAGGTCTACGATGAATTCTAATGAGTTCACTAACTAAATTACAAGCCCACTGTGCTTTGAACATGGTCTGTGATCTTCACTTTGAAAACAGCAAATATAAAACAGCAGTTTCTTTCTCGCTCAACCACACTTTCGCCAGCCCAACTCTCTGGTTTCCTCAGTCAGACACAATTAGTGAAGTGAACAGTCTCCTCATTCTTTATTTAATGACCCATCATCTCTCTATGTGGGTTACTGGGCCTCTGTTTGCCGCCTGACCGCTTCAGATTGTTTCACAGCTCCTCAGACTCCACTCACTCTTACTTTAAATGGCATTGATTTTTGCTTTTTTTTTTCTGACATCACATGGCTTTTAGTCATGGACACATTAATCTATTAATAACCAAAGCCCTGGACGCAGAGTTTTTTTTTCAAGCCCACTGGTTTACAAAGCAGCTAAAGGACCTTAACTCTTCTAGCTGTGGTGTATTGGATTAGTTCAGTTAATTTGCCGCATGATTCTTACCTGTAAAATACACATTTAGGGTTTATGAGATCAAATGAATGAAATGAAAAGGAATGCAATTATTGTGAAGAGCATCTCCATGACAACAGCAAGAGGAGAATCGCAAATGCAGTAATATGTGGAGAGTTGGTGCAGTTAACTCTTTAAGGTATTTATTATTACAGTTCACCTAATATGCTATTTTGATAGTTCCTAATGCTTTTTTATACCTATATAATATTCACATAGTATATCTTTATAAACTTTCCAATAACAGTGTGTCTGTCTGTGTGTGTGTGTGTGCATGTGTCTGCGTGTGTGTGTGTGTGTGTGTGTGTGCGTGTGTGTGCGTGTGTGTGTGTGCGTGCGTGCGTGTGTGTGCGTGTGTTTGTGTGTGTGAAAGGACATGAAGATTGATTTACCTGTTATACACAGGTCCTCTAAATGTCGGGTCAAACTTGCGAGGTTCACCTGTGGAAAAAAAGGAACATCGAAGGTTACATAATGTAGTTGTACTGTAGATAAATTCAAGGTAGAACAGGTCAATCGAAAATTTGTTTGTTTTGGGATAATGACCAGTGTGCGAATTATATATTGATGATCGGGGGGGGTCAACTTTTTCGGTTGTAGTTTGGTAATACATGCTTCAGTGAATCAAATTTATGAATGTATTTAAATTACATCTAATTTATTAATAAAATGTATACATTCTCAGTGTTTTGAGGGATATTTGGTGACTATTTTAGAGGTTACTGTAGGTCAAACTATACAAATGATGTACCTAATTTTTTTTTTTTTAGGCTACATGCATATATAAACACCTATTTTACAAGAAATGTGCTTTGTGGATACTTAAGATGTTTATCGGTGCTCTAGAACTGCCAGTTTCAGACTGTTGAATGATATTTTTCCTAGCTTTGATTAGCACGATTGTGCATTCACAATGGTATGAACCGTTATAGGCCAATGCATATTTATATTATATATTTTTAATTATTAATATTTAATTATCAGAGAAAGCTATTTCTAACTATTAAAGGGCTGACCCCCAATACATCTTGTTTTGATGTCTTTCAGGGGGGATCAATTGTTAATTAGGGTGGTCAATCCCCCCCAAACCCCCCTGTAATTTGCACCCTGATAATGACCTATTGACTATATATTTGCACAGCTACAGTACTACATACTTGGAAAATAAATAAATGTTATGCAAATATTCAAATGACTGTAAAGACAATCACTCTTGTCTCAGACGTTCAGTCTTGAGAAAAATAAAGTAGTATGGATTTATACATGTCCAAAATGACAATCTAAATAAATAAATAAATGTTTTATAATACATAAAATGGTAGCTTGACATGCCTTCCTTTATTAAAATAAGTTTATTCATGAGTGCTATTAGTATACTTCTTTTAAACAAAAAAAATATATAATAATAAAAAGAATAATAATTAATTATAAAAATAAGGACTTATGCTTTCAGTCTACATTTGATGTACTTCTCTGAAATCCAATTTAGGTACTTCTTAGAAATATATTTAGTATGTAATACTTAAGTATTTTTGACTTATACTGAAAGAAAAGAAATACAAATATTTATAAAAAGCTGTTTAAATTTAACTTAGGCCTACCCTGTGGGAAAAAAGCTAAGTATACTTGCAGCCACACTAATTGTCAGTATACTTCAAATGATTAAAGATTAGTTAACTTGAAGTTTGCTATTTTGTTACCACTTATTAGTAACAAGCATATTTCAAAGTAGTTAAAGAGTAAATATAGTAATTATAGAGTAAAGCATAATGTTTGCTAAATTGCAACAACTTCAAGTATACATTGAATACTTTAATATCTGTGTAAGTTCAATATGATTGATTAGTGATATTGAAGGTAATATATGTACTAGTTCTGATTAAAATATACTCAGTAATAACTTCAGCTTGTTCCAAATACTACAAATTGCACATTTCGTCTTTAAAATATTCCTTATAAAAAAAATAAAAAATAACGACTTTATTCAATTTTCTTGTCCTCTGTGTCAGTATAGGGGGAACATTCATGAGTATGTGCTTCTCATGTGGGAACAGGGTGTGTGTTCCCACACAGGCCTCCCTCTGTTACAAAGCACAGGCGCATCTGCAGTGACACTGAGAAGAACAAAGTGTTGAATAAAGTAATTATTTTTGTTTAATGTGCATACAAAAATATTCTCATAGCTTTGTAATATTCATATTGACCCACCAAAGGCATATGGACTGTTTTGGGAATGTTTTATTTTGTATTTTTGGAAACCTCTCAGGACCATTGCTGTCTATGAAAGATAAAGGAGCTCTCAGATTTCACTTAAAGGGCACCTATTTTACCCCTTTTTCAAGATTTAAGATAAGTCTTTTGTGTCTCCATTGTGTCTATAAAGTTTTATCTCAAAATACTAATCATATTATTTATTATACCTTTCTGAATATGGGAATTTTTAGCTCTGAGCACAATGTAGCTGTTTTTGTTGCCTGTGCCTTTAATGCAAATGAGCTAGTTCTCCCCTCCCACTGTTCCTGTGTGCCTGTCAGAGCCATAGAGATCTCTCACTAATGCTCTGAGGGGTGTCTCCATCTCCTGCTGCGTCTCACCTCAGATAAACAGCACATTGACAGATAAGAAGGAAGCTGATCTTTATAAGAAATACTACAGTAATAACTTTCCCAATGGTTATTTGATGTATTTGTTGTAGAGTTAATTCAAGCCTTTCTGCAATGAGTCACACACAATGTTGTTACAAAGTTCAGACACACCCACACAGACAGCGTGTATGTTTAACTTTGCACGGCATACATATCAGTTATGTTAATGTACAAAATAAACCTGATTTAACGTCCACAAACTGGGAATGAAGCGCCTTCTTTTATAATTGTACTGACACTATAAAAATCACATCTCCCATGTCACAAAAACCGCCTTCTTTCATCTGAGAAATATCGCTAAGTTACGAAGTATGCTATCCATCTCAGATGCAGAAAAGCTAGTTCATGGTTTCATGACTTCTAGGCTGGATTACTGTAAAGCTCTGTTCGTTGGTTGCCCAGCATCCTCTATTAATAAACTTCCGCTAGTACAAAATGCAGCTGCCAGAGTTCTTACCGGGTCTAGAAAATATGATCATATCACCCCAATTTTATCCTCCTTACACTGGCTGCCTGTTAAGTTCAGTATTGATTATAAAATATTGCTTCTTACCTATAAAGCTTTAAATAATTTAGCTCCTGTTTATCTAACCAACCTTCTGTCTTGCTACAATACAACCCGCTCTTTAAGATCTCAAAACTCAGGGCTTCTGGTAGTACCTAGAATAGCAAAGGCGAGTAAAGGTGGTCAAGCCTTCTCATTTATGGCTCCTAAACTCTGGAATAGCCTTCCTAATAATGTCCAAGGCTCAGACACACTCTCTCAGTACAAAACTAGATTAAAGACCTATCTTTTTAGTAAAGCATACACTCAATGCATCGCATAACGGTATGATGCATGAATGTGCTCCACGCAGGTGAGCTGGCTCAACATCACCTGTAGGACACACTCCTCAATCTGCTATTGATTGAACAAGATGATTGTTATCATCTATAACACTTAATTTTTGCATCTCGTTTAAATACACTATGAACAGCAGCTACGCTAATTATTTTCTTTATTCTCTATTTCCACCTGGGGATACTCATTCCGAGGTCCCTAGAGACTATGCAGCGCCATTGATGCGATCCAAGACCTGTGAAGAGATGATCCCAAGGTATCCATAATCCTGGACCAGGTCGTATCCCGAGCTGATGCTGTGGTCGTCATGGAGAAATGGAGTGCATGAGACTGATTCCTGAATGACCACTGTGATAAACGAGTTCCCACATTGATCCTGCGGGCCAACCTGACCGCCTGCCGGTGCCCTACTCACACCTGCAGCTTTTCCACGATGGACGTCCAGCTTCTTCAGCCTCCAGCGCCTAGAATGCAGCTCTGAACAGGAAGTTTGGCCAGATGAAAAATGGTCATGCCCAACAGAGCCTAGTTTCTCTCAAGGTTTTTTTTTCCCTTCACTTCGTCAATTGGTGAAGTTTTTTTCCTCGCCACTGTCGCCACTGGCTTGCTCAGATCGGGACTTGTGGAGCTGTGCTTCGGTGGATTTGCTCTACAGTGTTTGAACTTTCAGCAGTGAAATTTAAACCACACTGAACTAAACTAAACTGAACTTCAACTCTGAAATCTGGACTTTACTAGAACTATGTTAAGCTGCTTTGACACAATCTACATTGTGAAAAGAGCTATATATGTAAACTTGACTTGACTTGACTATGCAGCTGTGGTGATGAATTACATTGACTTAAATGATAATTTTACTGACTTTATCACAAACATGCACTGTTTTATAATGTTTAAACTTGTAAAACTCATTCTTGAGGTGCAGCTGATCATAGGGAGCTGAACAGATTTTTTAATCCCAATTGCTTTGCGCAAGTCCTGTCTTGTGGATGTTAATAAGCGTTACTATGGAGACATGTTAATACGCGCCTGTCAATCAATTCGGTGGGCGGGTAAAACCACACTCCTACGTCATGTTGCGGTGCGCCTCAAAAAAAATGGATTTTCATCATAGGTTCCCTTTATAATACCTTAATTTGTATTCCTAAGGAAAAACAAAAGTTAAAATGACATGAGTAATTAACAACATACTTTAAAAAATTTTGGGTGAACTAACCCTTTAAGAAATAGCTGTGAAAAAGCTAACAACATATAAAATCTATGTAAATGTTCACTTGAAGAACTGGCTGGTATTTCCCAATCTTTGTTATTGAGTGTGACTTCTTTTGCTTGCAAATGCTAAAGAAAGCTGTCAGGGAGCAGATGACTGACTGCTCGAAAGGTTCAAGTAAAAACGGCAGATATTTTCACATACAGTAGGAGCAGGAAAGGAGCTACAGAATGCAAATCCAGATGCTTGCTTATGTATTCCAGTTTTAGCTCCTGCCGTTCCACCTGCCAGATTGTCCGTCAGTGAGGATCTCCAAACTCTTGCCAATGCAAGACACCATGTTTGGATTATTTCCCTACGGCTGTTGGTGTTTAAAATGCTTTGCAAAAGTGAATGTTAAAGGACAGATGAACGGCTTAAATTGATCTCTTATAAATTTAAGGAAAAAATATAATGCAGTTATGTTCATCTTTGACAAATAAACAATAAGTCTTCATTAAATGAACACAAAATTCCCTTTACTACAAACCCAGGGTCAATTTTTGTAATAATCCGGATATCAGGGAGTTATCCTAAATGTTAAACCTAAATGTTGAGAAAATCGTCTTTAAAGTTGAACAGAATTGAGTTCTTAGCAACGCATATTACTACTCAGACATTTACTTTTATTGTAATTATGGTGGTAAACTTACTAAATGTCTTCATAAAAAATGACATTTACTTAATAGTCTAATGATTTTTGGCATAAAAGAAAAACTGTCAATGTGTTGTTGGCTATTCTCAAAAATATACCTGTGCAACTTAAGTCCAGGGTCGCATATTTAAATTGCTGCATTTAAATAAACCCCACAACTTCTCTAACACCAAGAACATATCAATCGCATGCAGCAGCCCTATCAACGTTTCATCTTCCATTGCTCAGAACCATATGAACCTCACGCCTCCCTCTGGTATTTCCTGAATTGGTTTTCTGCACTCCAAATCGTATTACTACTGCCATGCTGTACACCTTGTCTGAATTGGTCTGTCATCTGAGAAGTGACACTAAATCGATGGAGATGGCCGTGGCACATTTAGCAGAGTGACTGAGCATTCCATCAGCGCTGCACAATGGGCTTTTTCTCCCATCAGCCACCTGTAACGCTACAGTGAGCAAAGCGAGCCTTCAGACACATCCAGTCACTGTGGACTGGGGACACAGGGGACAAAGTAATGTGCTGATTGAGAATTAGGGTTGTCAACTTTCCTGATTAATATATGAAATAATGAATATGAAATAGAAAGTTATCGCATATTTAACACTAGAACCACCATGGGGTAAATTTTACCTGCGGCTGCTTTTCAACAGATCAACAGATAGTCTCCTAGTCATTGACTTTTAGTAAATGTGTGTTATTTAGTGTCCTGGTGTTAAAAATACTTTTGATAACACCAAATCCTATCATCAACAGGTCAAATTTACCCTCTCTCTAATGCCTGCAGTTTCACGCTGTCATTTTAGTGCTATGTTTTAATATTGTACATTGCTACTATGCCTTTCACTCACTAAATTAGTGGTTTCATAAATTAAGCTTTACACTAAATTTATTTGTATTTCACAATTTCTGTCATTTATTGTTTGCTACTGTTTTATTTATTTGTAGTATGTCAGTTTCCGGAAATTTGTTGGGGTAGGTCTATGATGTAATGGATAACACAGTTTTTTATTACCCAAAGTTTATTGGTGTTGCTCACCAGCATTCAAATTATACATAATATAACATAATATAACTACACATAAACTACACATAATATAACTAAACAAATTCATTCATTTTCCTTCGGCTTAGTCTTAGCCTTATTTATCAGGGGTCGCCATAGAGGAATAAACCGACAACTATTCTAGCATATGTTTTATGAAGAGGATGCCGTGCATTCCAGCCGCAACCCAGTACTGGAAAACAGCCATACACTCTCACATTCACATAAGCACTCCTACTGTACACTACGGCCAATTTTGTTTACCCAAATCACCTATACCGCATGTCTTTGGACTGTGGGAGAAACCGGAGCACCCAGAGTAAACCCACACCAACACTGGGAGAACATGCAAACTCCACACAGAAATGCCAACTGGCCCAGCCGGAACTCGAACCAGCGACCTTCTTGCTGTGAGGTGACAGTGCTAACCATTAAGCCACCGTGCCGTGATAAGAATCTGACGGTATGATGACCTTGGATAAAAATATCATGGTTTCATGGATTCACGGTATTGTGATTACGGCTCTAAAATATATTCTTTTTGCGTGTCTGGGTAAAAAACTGGGTAAAAAAAAAACTTTTTCCCCTTTGTAAGAATGAAAATTATCATATGCATTTGTTTATATGGCAAAACAAGTATTTTTCACCAAGAAGGTCCATACAGATTCCAAAGGCAGATACTGATAAGATTAGGGCCTGGTGTGTGGACTTTGGGGGTTCTACGATATTGGTCACATGTTGATTGGTCAGTTTGTGTGGTAAACTTTGCTCTGGCTCTTTTCTTGCTCTGCTCTTTTCCTGCTCTGGCTCTTTTTGCTGCTCTGGCTCTTTTTCCTGCTCTGCTCCTCTCCAGCTTTGGAGTCTACCTTCTCTTACTCTACTGTTATCTTCGCGGCCTACTCTCTTTGTCTCTCTCTCTCTCTCTCCCTCCCCCTGTCTCTGCCTCTCTCAGGTAACTTTATTTTACATTTAAGCTAGGTACAATTTACGCATATGTTTTTTCATCATTTCATTTTTAATCATTTTATACAGTTATTTTGGAATTAATTCAGCTGTAACCATAGAGAATTATTGTCATTAAATCAATTCATTTTCAAGTATTTGTGAATTACTTTTGATTCAACACTTAATTGTTCCATATTGCAATACAGTACAATCACATAACAGCAACGCTCTCCCACATTTGTAGCTATTAATACTGCCCTTATTTCGGTTTTTGGTATAAGATTGCAGAAGGATGGTTTGACTAGAAATGTACAGTTTTTACCATCATACTGATAAACTTTTTAGTCATTCGGCAAAACTACAGTTCGAACCGCTGTAGTTAAAAACCCATTCTTACACCTTTGAACACAATATATTTTATTTTGAGAAACATTTCAAATATTTTGGAACAGTAAACACGTCAGGCTAAAAAATTTAAATGAATCATTGGCTTCTGCTGTCTTCATTAGTTTCAAAAACACAGATTTTTTTACAATTTAAAACAGAATTTTTGGATATCTTTTCTGCTGGAGATACTGTTGTTCTAAAAAAACTAAACAAAAAAACATAAATAAAAAATCTTACATATACCTTAGGAATGGTATAGCAGAAAATTTTGGCGGTTTAAAACCTTGACTTTTCCAAACCAGAAACTTTTCATATACCTTGAAAAACGGTTATCGTCCTATGCCTAGTTGAAATATTGTTTTAAAAAAAAAATTGGTAACAAAAACACATTGATCCACCTCATAAGAATCACTTTACCATGCTGGCGACATATGGGTTCTTTGACTATGGATTTATACCGCCACTAAATATATTAATAATTAATAAAGTGAGGTTGTGCACTTTAATTAGTCATGGCATCATATATCTCATATAATGTTGGTATTACTGGGACTAGATTGGCATGGTTGAAGTTTGTATAACAGTTAAATAACAGGCATCATGTCAAACAAAACACACTATGGGGTACGACAGGGCTCAGTTCTTTGTCCCTTGCATTTCACATTGTATATGCTACCAATATATGCTAACTGAGATTTTGTTTATTGGACTAAAAACCTCTCATGCTAAAAACTCTAGAATACTGACTAACACTGTGTCCTAACCACACACAATGTGACAAGATTCCAGTGACAAGTAATTTGTCTGTCCTCACCAAACACAACGTGACAAGACAGAAACATGTAAATACTATACAGCACAAGTGTCAAACATCCTGGAGGGCTCATCTCTGCACAGTTTAGCTTTACCCTAATTAAACACATCTGATTAAACTAACTGAGTCCTTCAGACTTGTTTGCAATCTACAGGTAAGTGTACTGATGCAGGTTTGGAACTAAACTCTGCAGGGCTGCTTTTGACATACCTCCTAGCTATTCAGAAGCACAGAATAATGCAATCCACTGCACTCCCTACCAAATGATTAAAAGTACATAGGCAACTGAGTGACTGACATCTGTGTCTTTCATTTTCAAACTGTTTGCTAGATATTTTAAGATTTGAGGTAAACTATCTGCTGCAGCTTTCAGTACGACAATACATGTCAAGTAAAATGGTATTCAAACTCACACTGGTGGCATTTAACACTGAATAAAGCATATAATCAGAACTTGAGGTGATCATTGTCACAGTAGTTTATGCTGTTGTTCAGCTGTGATGTCACAGAAAATAGAAACCATTTCTAAAATAGAACTTTTGCTGCAGATGATGAGGACAAAAACTTTTATCGCAGCATTGCATCACGTGCAGTTAGGACACTGTGCAACCGTTGATGTATGTTCAGTTAAGTCCTCATCACCCCTAATCATAATAAATGCCATACTTTTTGAAGGCTGAACCAGGAAGGCTGGACTACGTACGGCTGATGATTACATGTTACATGGGAAAAGACATTTCGATTTTCATTCAGAAGTGCAAATTTCAAAGACTTGCTAAAATAGAAGAACAGGGTAAAGCAAGGATAAACATTGGCACTGCTTTTTGCAATATAGACAATTTGAGTTATTATATATATAGGCACTACAAAAATGCTTTCAAAGTAGCTAACTAATTTGTCAAAAGAATTTCTTGACTGTAAGCTATCTTGAATTTATGACTAACTTTTATCTTGAGAACACACTCTTGCACTTATCACTTAACATGCACAATAATATTCATGATGTTACATGTTTCATCCTGAAGACATCTTAATTACGGGTTCGCAACCACACGTCAACTCCATGAATCATTGGTTTGATCTAGTTTTTATTTTTGCCCTACTGCAGGGACCTCAATTATCCACAGCAGGACCGTGTGACATTTAAATACAAAACCAAAATCGCAGTGGATATTCAGTGCATCTGCGTAAATGCAGGTTGTCACCCCACCTCCTTATGAATTCTCCTCAACTACTCGGCTCTCAAAGCGGAGGATTTAAGAGCAATTAGAGTTAAGAAAGTCGCTGGAGATGTGGCTTATGATTTAATTCTTCTCTTGCATGGGGCCTTCAGCGCTGCACACTAATTAAAACAAACAAACTGAGCTGTTGTGCATTCACCTTTCTCCACACTCATTCCTTCAGAGGTTTTCAATCAATACACTCACATTACAGACCCCGACACATGCAAGAAAGTCAATATCACACAGGAACAAACATGCCCATTAACACATACACCCTTGGGAGACGTGAGAAAAATGCTCATTAAACTTGATTTAAAGGACAACTACATAAAGTGTGACAATGAAACACAACTTTAAGTGTATCAATAATGCGAATGCAGAAATCTGTGACTTAAAAAACAATCAATACTTGCGGTGTCATTTCCTATTTTGAATTCAAACTGAGATTTCCTGAGGATAAAATGGGCAATTAAAGCCATTATCATCCCTAAATGGGCCTAACCTGCAAATCATGTTTTTTTTTTATTATTTATTAGCAATAGATGTCCACACATTGATATTTGAGAAAAAATAATGCACACATAAATCAGACACCCCATCTGGGTATATTATAGCAATTATAGCAATAGCTAATGTTTTTGCTGCCTAGAACATAAAAAGCTAGATGAATTCAATTTTTTCCTTTTTCAAGCATAATTCATTATTTTAAAGCCAATATATTGTTGAGAGGTCTTGTTGGGTAAGAGCATCAGAGGTAATATAACGAAATTACACCACTGAAATAAATATTAGCATTGATTTTAAATGTTGTCTGCATGCCTGGACTCCTTTAAATGGCACAACACTTCACGCACTTTAAATAATTCAAAGTCTCCAAAGTGTCTACAGCCTCCCCGCGCTGTTCACAACAACACTTATTTTATAACTATACATTATATAAAATGAATGCTACAGTTTAAATGATTTTCTTTTGAGGGACAATAATACTTGACACTGACAGTTAAGACATACCAAAGGCCGAGACAAAAAAACAACAACAAATGAGTGATTTCCAGTTGAAGATTTGGGTGTGATGGAGCAATGATCTGAGTGTGTTATTTGTATACTGTACATAATTTTTTATTAATTTTCCTATTAACACCATGTATTATTTTAGACTGATTTGTGAGTAGAGAACATAAAAGGATAAAGAGGTTGGGTTTATAATAAGTCATAACACATGACTTTAGCTCATTCATTCACAATTACCTCAGAAAAAAAAGAAAAACTTTAGAGGGTGTCAGTGGGCTCAGGGGAGGCAAAAGAAAGACTATGGCAAGCCTTTTTTAACATGTAATCTAAATAAACCATGGCACTAATTTTTAGCTATTCATTTTTCTTTTCCTCAAAAGTCCCTGCAAACAAGCCTGTACTGGCACCTAAGGCTAGCCTAAAGGCTGGTTTATACTCTACATGTCTGCAAGTTTGCTTGGGTGCACGCAGCAAATGTGATGTCATCACAGTGTTGGCAGAAGTTTGTTTTGGGTGCACACTACATTTCAGCTGGAGGAGCGCACAGCATTTTTATTGTAACTATGTCCACAGCTCCGCATCCGAAGATGCATGACTTGGAGCCAAGCTGGGGGATTTGCATGTGCAACACCTTAAGAAATCCAAAACAACCGCCTTATGTGAAGTCCTTGAGGTTTCTTTTGAAGCTTTGAGGGAAAAGTATGGATATACTTTGTGCACAAGTTGTTCAATTCTTTAGTAAATAAAAGTAAATTATTTTTTTTATTGTATAAAAGGTTTTGCATTAAGTATTAACATAGCCTAAGTTTGTCATTTAAACAACTGTATTAAAAGGAAACATTTTCATGTGGCTTTCAATATTATCCACAACCTATTCATTTTATATAAATGAATTCATTTTATTTTCATTTTATATTCCTTTCTAACTAAATTCATTAATTTAGCAACTCCACTCACTGACTTCTTCTTCACCACTGTTTCATCATGATAGTTACTCCGAGTCAGCCTCTGTTGTTACAAATAATAGTACAACGGCGAGTGCGTCAAGTATAAAAGCCTCCACAACTCGC
>CAIGQV010016377.1:23960-34541 GCA_903798115.1 Danio jaintianensis
GACCCCGGATTAATAAAGGGACTAAGCCGAAAAGAAAATGAATGAATGATATATATGAGCAATATCACACGAGTAGCAGTGCGATGTGGCTGTATATGGGCACTGGTGGGAGGCGTGCGTTAGCACGAGGCTGCAGGCCGAGTGCCTTAGTGTCCCACCAGTGACACTAAGCCACAGCCACATCACACTGCTACGACTGTGATATTGCATTTTTACAACAGCTCGACGACATAATCGTGTATATAAAAAAGAAAATCAAACACTGAGAGTCTTTTGTAAGAGGAACTACTTTCTTCCGCCATTCCTTCACATCTGCAGCTGACGTCTGAACAGCAGAAACCGTTGCTACTTCACCAATGTCACTTTAGAGCTAGCATTTGAATGATTCTCTAGCGTCTAAAGTGATGACAAGACATGTGATTTTGCTCACATTTTAAGATTATAAGGCTGAACGGCATGAAATGCCATCAGTCTGCAGAGATTTCCCAGTATTTCTCTGTTGCAGTCGGGAGATCACAATATCACAATGGTATAAATACAGCACTACAACACACAAAAGAGAGAGATCGACTTAGAAAGTCATTTACCTGTTTAATAATTTTTTGATCAGCTGTAATTTGAAATTACGCAGTTTTTCTCTTAGGGCTTATTATGCGGTCTCTGTTGCCATCTTGTGGATGAACATCGTCAACCGTTCTTTGCTCAAAGACGCGTTGTCTCTCAGAAATTATAAATATTTTAAAATAGGCACTATCCTTATAAATAAACTGCATAGTTGCAATCTAAACAACTACATTCTCGACTAAAAAAGCCTCAAAAGTACATTATGTTGTCCAACAGCTGCAATATTTGTCAAACTGTAGAGTGTCCTCTGCTTGTCGCTGTATGTGGGCGAAGTAATACACAAGGGTGAAGGGTTAAGAGGCTGGACAATTGCTGTTATTTGCAGAGTATCGCAGGGTTACCAGCCAATCAGATTCAAGAACCAGACAGAACTGTTGTATATATATATATATATATATATTACATTTATAAGTACTAATTTAATAGTAATACACTTAAAAATGTTTGTCTAATATGGTAGGGTTGTATGCTAAACTAGCAGCAGTATTCCACTGTACAGACAGGCATAGCCATTTGAGTTCTGAATGAACCAAATAGGCACAACACACGTTTACTGTAGTAAAAACCACTTTCTATATTCAAGTACATTTTTTTGTTTCCATGGAATAAATGAATAAAACTGCCACATTTCAGGCTAATTCACATATTTCACAATCTGAATCGTGATAATAAATAAGATTTTTTTTAATAAAAGACAACACATGATGTTTCTATGTGACTTTGACAGTTAAAATGTTTAGCCTAGCCTACATTCACTAAGTGGTTCTGTCACTGTGTTTAATCCTTTCTGTGCAAGACTGTATGGTATAGTTAATGCCACATGCACTATAATGTGTTTTATATTGGTAGCTCATTTTGAAATAAAAATAGCGAAATGTCCGTAAAAGTGTTACATTTTTCGCTGGAGGAAACAGCTGTGCTGATGAGGTGAACGCCAAGGAAACCCGATTGCTCCTCCATGACATTGGGGTACAAGTGACACAAGTGTATCTATAGCAAAGAACTGCAAATTAGCAGATATTATAACAATTTATCGATAAACACACACCTTGTTCTATGCACAGCTGTGGTTTGTTGATCAAATGAAAAACAAAAGATGGTGAGGAGCCGAGTCTACAGTTTATGAGCTAATCGCAAAAGATATAGGGGGGCTACAGTCCCCCTAAAATAGGCCTAACAATGCCCATGCTGCAGACACAGGCAAAAGTAGAGATCAGCCTTAAGGTTCCCCAGCGGGCTGTGAGCATAGTGCATTCAGAGTTTCCTGATTGGCACAACGTTGGCCCCTTATTGTTGGCCCTACATCTAGCCCCCAGGAAGCCCTCACTAGGCCTACACAGGGCCTGTACTATAATCTACAGCAATAAATTTGTTTCAGTATAAACACTTCTCAGTTCAATCATTACACATCTGGATTTAATTGTTTTCATAATGCCATTCCAGCCTCTGTGGATTTATTTATGGCGAGGACTACACTGAAAAAAAACACTGGATCAACTTAAATAAATTACTAAAACTTGTTAACCCTAAGGCTGCACGGTGGCGCAGTGGGTAGCACGTTCGCCTCACAGCAAGAAGGTCACTGGTTCGAGCCTCGGCTGGGTCAGTTGGCGTTTCTGTGTAGAGTTTGCATGTTCTCCCCGTGTCCGCGTGGGTTTCCTCCGGGTGCTCCGGTTTCCCCCACAAGTCCAAAGACATGCGGTACAGGTGAATTAGGTAAGCTAAATTGTTCCTAGTGTATGTGTGTGAATAAGTGTGTATGGATGTTTCCCAGTGATGGGTTGCAGCTGGAAGGGCATCCGCTGCGTAAAACATATGCTGGATAAGTTGGCGGTTCATTCCGCTGTGGCAACCCCAGATTAATAAAGGGACTAAGCCGAAAAGAAAATTAATAAATGAATGAATGTTAACCCTAAAAAAGGAACTTAATTTAACAATGAAAGCTGTCATAAATTAAATTTGTCAAGCTTCATTTAATTGTAATGATTGTAAAGTCGAAGTAATTTGTTTAAGTTTTCACTTTTTACAATGTAGTTAATCCTTATGTAATGTTCAGCTTTAACAGCAGGTAACAAAGTTAAAATAGGTCTGATTTTAGTTTTTAGTAACTTTTGGCATTTTTAGTACACTAAATGTTTTTAGTTTTGTTTTGTTTTTTAGTCTGATTTATTAGCACATTCCAAAACATGGCAATAATGAATCATTTTCAGCAGCAGTAATCAACAAAAGCTTTGTTTAGTCCATTGTTTACCTTCTGCTATCCATCATGGCTGGCTGATGATGCGTCTTGAAAACTTTCACTAAATCTATACTTTTACTGCTGGTGTCACTGTTGGAATGAGAGATTTTTAAAGTCATATAATTTCATGTGCTTTGTGGATTACTTTTTTCTCCAGTTTTTGAAGAAGAAATGCCCTTGAGAATCAATAGTACACTTGAACAAACTTCTTAAAAGTACTTTTTAGCATGGCTCAAAAGGCATCAGGCTCATTCTGCTGTGGTAAACATACAGTGGATTTGGCCCAGAGCCACAGCATTAATGAAAGCCCAGGAAATCCTGAGTTTAGCGAGACTTCAGAGGTGCATGGATGGACTCTTTTATCTCTCTGTTTTGTGGAATGGGCATCCTGTAGGCACTCAGAAAACGAGAGCTTGTTACAGTCGGCACTGCTCCACAAGCACATCTTTTTTCTTAGAACAAGCTTCACTATAGTGTCTCTATAGTATCGCTGACTCCTCGCTGGCAAGACAGACAACTTTTGAAGTCTTTTGAAGATTGTTTTGTATTTCGCAAACTAAATAAATCCAAATAATCACTTTTTTTGAGAAAAACACACACACAGAGCTCCAGTCGCTCATGTGTGGGATGTATATATAGCAGGCTGTTCCTCTGTTTCTGTTCATTAGCGCACAGCTCTCCTGATCATTACTACCCATCATCGCTACTCATCCCCTCCTTGAGGGCTATTCACTCTGACAGCGAGGCTATGGAGTCTAGCCTAAGGAGGTCTAGAACACCTGGAGAAAGCCATCTATTAGACATCTCAATAGATTTAAGTTCTGCCATCTTTGCTCAAAGGTGCTTCATTCTCCTGCCAGGTGGTGTTAAGTCAATAACCAGTTCAGATGTTAACAATAACCAAACTTGGTTTATTGATTGAGTCTGTGATTTTGTGAATTAAACTAATGCTGAAAATCCTATCAAAAATCACCTACAGTGGTTAGCACTGTCGCCTCACAGCAAGAAGGTCGCTGGGTCGAGTCCTGGCTGAGCCTGGAGTTTGCATGTTCTCCCCGTGTTTTTCGTGGGTTTACTCCGGGTGCTCCGGTTTCCCCCACAATCCAAAAACATGCGGTATAGGCGAACTGAATAAACTAAATTGGCAGTAGTGTATGAGTGTTTCCCAGTACTGGGTTGGGGCTGGAAGGGCATCTGCTGCATGGAACAGTTGGCAGTTCATTCCGCTGTGGTGACCTCTGAAATAGGGACTAAGCCGAAGGAAAATGAACGAATGAATAAATATCTCCAGATTGATTTTTTTTTTGTTGACAAAAAAGAACACAATGAGTGTTTGAAAAATGTCTTTTTATTTAAGTTTGTCTTGTGTTTTAGTTGTGAGAATGCAAATCAATTAAAACTGTGAAGCTGATCATCAGTGTATTCTCCATGCAACACTTAAGTGATGTTATAAGGGCATTAATGGGAGCATTAAACATGTTCTTTGGAAAAGTAACTCAAAAATTACTTTTAATGCAAAAATTACAGTAATGCATTACTTTTTGGTGTAAGTAATCGATAAAGTAATTGAGTTACTTTTTGAATGAAGTAACTAGTAACTGTGACTAGTTACTATTTTTCAGTAACTAGCACAACACAGGATTTTTAATGTAATACTTTTGCCTGACCAGTCTGTCTCTATATGGACAACTTTTCTGCTGTGGTCAGTTTTCTCGGTAGCTCACTTTGTACGGTGTTGTACTTGAATTGCAGAGCTTTAAGATTTGAGTCCAGTGAAGCACGGTTCCACAAAACAGGTAAAAGCTATGTAAAATCATGGTAAACTACATGGCCGCAATGCATTTTTCTCTTAAGTTTGGTTTAATGAGTGGTTTAGGTCAGTTGATCACAGGATGATATATACGACAAGCCCCACCTTCTCATGAACATGTACAAGAAGGACAAGTAAATTACAAAACGCCATAACCGTAACATATTTCGGATTTGCAAAAATGTACACTGCGCCCTCTAGTGAATTTGTTATCAGAAGCTGCAAGGAAAAGTAACCAGAGCATCGCATTTTACATTTGGCAAAAATGTAGCCTTAAGCATGCATTACAATGAGCCTGGGTCAGCTAAGCTCAAAAACAAAACAAAAAAAGTTGACTAATCTCATCTGTGATCACTATTAAATAGCACTGCAAAATGTGAGAAGTGTTCATATTTTGGAGCACAGTTAACCAACCACAAACACCTCTGTTGTTATTTAGGGATGAGTCATGCCCTAATTGACTACATTACTTTGGGTACTGTGTCTGTTTATTATTTTGTTTAATGTTAACAATAAAAAAACACTGTTATGATCCAGAGTCAGTCTGTGGTGAAAATAATGAATCCTGGACCTTCTGTTTATGGCTGTGTTTTATTTAGACCAGGCGTTCTTGATTCAAACAAAGCCCAAACATAACATGATGTGCAGATCCTGAGATAATCCTTTCAGAGTGGCATTACATGGGGCTTTGCTAAAGCTATAGGACATCTGATCCTGTTGTGACGATAATGATATTGTTTGCCATCAGTGTAATTTGCAAACAACAGGTCCAGGGGTCCATTCTTCATACCTTGCTTAAAGGGTTAAATGAAAATTCTGTCAATAATTACTCACCCTCATCTCGTTTCAAACCCCAGAGACCTTCGCTCATCTTTGGGAACACAAGTTGGGATGTTATGGAATTTGGTTTAAATTTTGGGTGAACTAACCCTTCTAACAGTTCTGTTATGTGATTTGGCAGATACTGCACCTTTTAATCTTGATAATTGATCTCTGGCTAATTTGGTTCTCCAAACTAGATTGCGAATCAGATTAAAGTATCTGGATAAATTGATCTGAGATTACTGTACTGTGTATTCTTGTTTGTTGTGAAGAACAGATCCATCAATCCTCAAAATCATCACATTAATGCAGGGATTGTCTGGTGGCAACACAACAGTGCAATGACATCATCTGATTAATATTCAACTATCAGCCATGTGAGCAAAATGACATACTATTTGTAATAAATGAAACGGTTTGTTAAATGATATGCAATAACTTTCCACATTTGCTGGATGCTATTTGTGTAGTTTTACACTTTCATGTGTCATTAGTATTTATCGATTTATTTAGTTTTACATTTAGTAAGGATTTTCTATGTGACAGTATTCAAGTTTCTTAATCCCATGGTGCAAGGCATATCTGCCAATTTAAATAAATTTTGCATCAAAAAAACATTTTGATATTTGTTGATGTTTCTTCATCAAATCACCCATAAGTAAATTATATAATATTCCTTTACAAATAAAAACTCAATTACAGTAGAATATTGGCCATGTCTATTACCGTACACTCTCAGAAAGTGCACTAAAGCTGGCTCGAGACCCTTTAAAAGTATGTGTGTGTATCTGTATATGCACCAGATCTTGATGGTCAATTACAATTTTGTGACTGTATTCGATTTTTTTGACAACCGCTTCCATCCTATTTTACTAGTATTCGATCTCTGCATTTACACTGCACAGACACAGACACAATGACCAGGAAAAAAAGAGCGGGCGCTGACTAACAGCTGTGACAATAAAAGAGCACTCTTTTTGGCATTCCTGTATTCAATCTGTTCACATAGTTTCATTTAGTTCTTTTTGACAAGTTGTTTTGCTATAGTTTTTGACAGAAAATGTCTCATTTGGCTACCTTTAAAAAAATGCTTTTTTAAACCAGTAGACATTTTAATGTCATGTCCATGGCGTGATTTATGCATGTGATGTATGCAGTAGTTTTATATTAGTTTATATTGTTTACATGGCAGATAATGTGCTCATTCCCTTTATTGTTAACATGCTTAAATGCATTAACTTGTGCTACATGACAGTATAATAGCTTCTTTGCTCTTGTATATGAGATTTAATATCTGGGATTCATGCAGATCTTGGTTCTGAAATCGAACCTACCTGCTTACACTGTGGTGGCCAGATTTTTTTTCCCACAAAACCTGGCAGGGCTTAGCCCGAAGGAGCGACGTGGGACCATCCTCCTGCAGGCCCACCACCTGCAGGGGGAGCCATAAGGGGCCGGTGCATTGTGGACTGGGTGGTGGTTGAAGGTTAGGACCACGACAACCCAATCGTCAGGCACAGAAACTGACTCTTGGGACATGAAATGTCACCTCACTGGTAGGGAAGGAGCCCGAGCTTGTGCGGGAGGTGGAACGGTACCGACTAGAGATAGTTGGGCTCACCTCCACGCACAGCTAGGGCTCTGGAACTCAACTTCTTGAGAAGGGCTGGACTTTCTTCTACTCTGGAGTTGCTCACAGTGAGAGATGGCGGGCTGGTGTGGGCTTGCTTATAGCTCCCCAACTTAGCCGCCATGTGTTGGAGTTTTCCCCGGTGAACGAGAGGGTCGCCTCCCTGCGCCTTCGGGTCAGGGATAGGTCTCTCACTGTGGTTTGTGCCTACGGGCTAAACACCAGTGTACCCAGCCTTCTTGGAGTCCTTGGGAGGGGTGCTGGAAGGTGCTCAGACTGAGGACTCCCTTGTTCTACTGGGGGACTTCAATGCCCAAGTGGGTAATGACAGTGAAACCTCGAGAGGCGTGATTGGGAAGAACGGCCTCCCTGATCTGAATCCGAGTGGTGTTCTGTTATTGGACTTCTATGCTAATCACAGTTTGTCCATAAAGAACACCATGTTCGAACATAAGGGTGTCCATCATTGCACATGGCACCAGGACACCCTAGGGCGGAGGTCAATGATTGACTTTGTGGTTGTATCATCTGATCTCTGACCGTATGTTCTGGATACTCGGGTAAAGAGAGGGGCAGAGCTGTCAACTGATCACCACCTGGTGGTGAGTTGGATCCGCTGGCAGGGGGGAAAGCTGGACAGACCCAAAACGTATTGTGAGACACGAGGGCACACGTCCGGTTCCTATTGGATAAATTTCGACACATGAACGAGGCCTAAAAGGTCCACACTGGTATCTTAAAAGTATATATTAGTACCTAAAGTGTTCATATTAGTCATTCAAATGCCCTATTAGATGTTTTTAAACACAAAGCATGCTTGCTGGGACCATACAATGAAAGAAGCAAGTCATCAAGACCGTGTGCATCTATCAGGGGTATGAAGTCAAGGCAAGGTTTGTAAACACTACTTCTCTCCATCCCCCACTTCCTCTTATCCTTTTAAACAGGTCTAGTGTCCTTAGCATACCTCAGGGCTCAGAGACAGGATTGATTACTGTAGACAGGCTCACCTCAATCCTGCAGCGACCTGGAGGGAAAACCCTGGAAGCAGAGAGAGTTTACTCCTGTTGTGCAGGTGTGCTTGACTGATTTCCTCTTCAGGTGAAACTCTGCCCTATATATGTGCACCAGTACTCTGGGTTTGATGCAAAAAACAAGCCGCAGGGACCATACGGAAAGAGAAGCCCCAAAAATGACCTCTTTTAACTGCCAGCTTAATATAGCAGTCTGCTGAGACACAAAAACAATTTTGGAAGTTGGCAATAAAAAAACTTTTGCAGACTTATAGGAGCATTTGCATAAGTGGCCATTGTGAATGATGGATGTCTTTGCTTGTATCTTAACACTCACAATCTGTTCAGCAGCTCCATGGCAACAGCCAGGCCCCATCTTTTTAAATCCCATTTAATTCATGCGGGAGGCTTAATTATATTAGCTTAATGTGTGCCAGCGCATGGATCTGCAACAATTTAGATAGAGTTAGACAGTTGATATTTACCTCAGCGTTAATACCAAAGATATTGCGGTTTAAATTGGGATCACTGGGTGACAGTTATTAGAGAGGTAAATCACTGAAAAACGGAAATTCGAAGAACATTTACTGACTCTCATGTATGAAAGGTGCTTTTTCCCCCTTGAAAGTTAAAAAAAGGCAAAAGAAGAAAAAGAACTACAGCAAAAATGCTAAAATGTTTGGGGTCAGTAATATTTTTTTCATATTATACGTTTAGCAAGGACACATTTAACTTATGTGCAGCAAGTAGATTTTTAATGTTACAAAAGATTTTTACTAATATAAATACTGTTGTTTTGAACTTTCTATTAATCAAAAAAATTGGGAAAAATCTATCACAGTGTTTTAAAATATCTTTTCGACACTGAGGGCTCTATTTTAACGATCTAGGCGCAAAGTCTAAAGCGCAGGGCGCAAAAGCATTAGGGGCGTGTCCGAATCCACTTGCTATTTTAAGGACGGAAAAGTACGCTCTGCGCCACGGCGCATTGTCTAACAGGGTTGTGCTTATTTTCTTAATGAGTTATGGGTGTGTTTTGAGAATACACCAATCAGAGTCTCATCTCCCATTCCCTTTAAGAGTCAGTTGCTTCGCGCCATGGCGTATTTGCTATTTACATGGTGGACTTTGTAAGTGGAAAAACGGAACACTTCACTAGTGAGAAAACAGTTAAACAGAGCATCTGCAGCGCGAGGATAAAGAACAAGCCTCCACCAATCAGCCTTTACTTTCTCTTTCTCTTTTTCGTGGATAAGGAAACTATGTTGTACACTCCACTGAAGACATCCATTACCCTACATAATTAATTTCGTTTGTTAAGCGCAAAGATTTGTTTTAAAACTATTTCTAAATTCAGTTTTAATTTCCAGCAAATGAATAAATGTTTTTATATTTATGTAGAAAGTAATAATTTTTGTAGTATTTTATTCCTTTAATTATTCCTTTAACTTTTTCATTTGTAAATATATTTGCGTATTGCTGTACATCCTGCGTGTTTTAAGCAATGTGTAAGCAAGGCGCACAACTAATGCGCTCTGCGCTGGACTTTAGGCCTGCTATCAGCTGGTCTATTGCACAGTCTATTTTAGTTCCTCAAAATAGCAACGCGCCAACAATGCGCCTTAACACACCTCTTTTCTAGACCGGAACACCCATGAGTCTACAAATGGATTTGCTATTTAAACAACGTGGCGGAAAACTAGAAAATTAAGGTTGCGCTGGTCTAAAAATAGCAACACGTCGGGGCAAACACGTCTTGTGCCTTATTGCGCCAGGTGTATGATAGGGCCCTGATACTGTCAGGATTATCTGTTGGAGTGACTATTACAGATCCTTCAGAGGACACACCATTCACCCATACACTCCACTAGCCACCCTGACTACACGTCCCAGAATCATTTGCACCACAAATCTGATGCTCATCATCTGGACTCTGATTACACAACACCTGCAGTCAATCTACATACACATAAAAGCACCTCAATCACACTCTGTCATTGCAAAGTCATGCTACTATTCCGAGCATTTTCCCTGTTTTCATGCCTGTTTGTTTTGGACTGTTTCTCGCGTATGAATGTTTGCTCCCAGCCTTGACCCATTGCCTGTTTTTTGGGTTGCGCTTGACATTGTTGTTTGCTCCTATTTTGACCACTGCCTGTCTTACTATTGTTCTATAAAAGCTGCATTTGAAACCTCAACTCCATTGTATGCTCCTGTACGTTAGAAAATAAGTGTTAATGAATATTTCTTCAGCGACAAATCAGCATATTAGAATATACTATGATATGACTATGGCTATGACATTTGGAAATTTTAAGTAATCAATCCTATTTTCAAATGTAAAAAAAAGATTAAAACTGAAAATAATTATTTTTAATTGAATTATACCATTTCCCAGAGATGGGTTGCAGCTGGAAGAGCATCCGCTGTGTAAAACATATGC
>CAIGQV010016378.1:0-10488 GCA_903798115.1 Danio jaintianensis
GTATATCGGCACTGGTGGGAGGCGTGCGTTGGCTTAGTGTCCCACCAGTGACGATATACAGTCACATCGCACTGCTACGAGTGTGATATTGCGTTTATACAACAGTTTGACGGCACAATCACATATATAAAAAAGAAAATCAAACACGGAGAGTAAAAACCCTTTTGTAAGAAAAACTACTTTCTTCCGCCATACATTCACATCTGCAGGTGACGTCAGAAGAAGCCGTTACTGATTCACCAACGTCACTTTAGAGCTAGTGTTTGAATGATTCTCTAGCGTAATGTCTAAAGTGATGACAAAACAGGTGATTTTGCTCACATTTTAAGATTATAAGGCTGAACGGCATGAAATGCCATCAGTCTACAGAGATTTCCCAGTATTTCTCTGCTGCAATCGGGAGATCACAATATTACTATGGTATAAATACAGCACTACAACATATTTACTTATATATTTACTATATATATTAGGGGTGTGACAAGATTGTATGACGAGATCTCGTGAGATTAAATTGCGATGAGATTTCTGGTCGAGGTGAAAAGTTGTCTCGTCAGTTGTGATGTTATGATGGAGCGTGAGGGTGAAATTAGCATTGAAGATTGGAGGCAGGATTGGATTTGATCTGCAAATCAACACCTGGCAACCCAGGCTGGCCTCGGAGTTGCGCTTGTCTCTCGGTTGGGCGGGCGTTTGGCGTAACCGCTTCAGCGGGTGCCGCATTACACATTATGGTTCGTATCCATGGAATGGAATAGTAGTTATATATGATGAAAGTCATAATCGTCGTAAACACAAATGGAATTAAGACGTGGAGTATTCCTATTTTAGTCGCATTATTGAAGTGCAGACATGTAAACGCTGTAGTCAAACTATTAACACCTTGAAGGACTTTTAGCCACATTTTGCGACAGGACATACACACCTAGCGAGTCAGTAAAGCACCACAGACACATCTCTAAGCGTGCGTAAACCAACACACACACTCACTGAATGATCTCCTGGAGACTCATCATCACATCATCATCACGGAACGCATGTTTATGCTGTCCGGGAAAAGCAGAATGAAGCGTGCGCTATCAAACTCCATAAAAACAACTCTCTCCTATCAGTCCTTACTTCACATTCGCATGATCGCATCCAGTAGCTCAGAATGAGTCACGGGGGCATGAATGAAACCTTGCTAAATGAAAGTGAAGCTGATTTATTAAATTAAAAATTAAATACCAAAAATTACATATATTTTCAGTGTTTTTCAGTTCAGTGTGTGGAAAGAAGTTTGATTTCTCATGTGAAATTGTACAGAGAAGCCAGTCAGTAGAGTTTATAGCTAAATATTTAGCAGTGTTTGCATGTCCTTTACCACATAGAATTCATTTAAATAGAAATAAAATACCATTCATTACAATGCTTTAAAAAGCACCTAAATAGTTTTTTCTATTTTGTGATTTTTATTCTAGTTTAATAAAAATCTATTTTCCATTTATATATAAGCAAATATTTTGCTAATATTTAAAATTATATATAAAAAGATTATTTTCCATTCACATGGGCTATTAGCTAAATATTTAGCAGTGTTTGCATGTCCTTTACTGCGTATAATTCATTAAAATAGAAGTAAAACAACATTCATTACACGTTGATTTAAAAAAAGCACCTAAATAGTTTTGCGATTTGTTTTTTGTTTTTTTTTGTTGAATAAAAGACGATTTTCCATTCATATATTTCATCATGGAGGATTTCTTAAAAATAGTGTAAAAATCTTGTCTCGTTCTCGTGAACCCAATCTCGTCTCGTCTTGTGGAGTAGGCATCTCGTCACACCCCTAATATATATATATATATATATATATATTTCACCCTTTACAACACAACCGGATCACATTGAAACACTGCCCCCTCTCACCCACACACTGCACTTAATGTTGTGTAGATTACACACCTATAAGAGTATGTTTTACTTTGGAAATGGGGTACAAATTCGTCCCATTTGGCGTTTTAAATTCTTTTGAACATTATTAGGTACTGCTTGTCAATCAGACAACGCTTCTATGTTTGTTCTTGCTGTCAATTGCAGAACAAAATGATCGATAAAAGTGTCATGATAAACCGCTGTGAGTTTAACTGCAGGTGATGCCCGTGCACGTGAAGGGGAGTCAGATTAGTCCAGGAGTCAGATTTTAATACAACTTTCCTTCACCTCCACTTCTGGGTAGGCCCACACGGTTTGCGCTATGTACTGGTCACTACTAACTGAATGGAGTAGGAGCACACAGTTATGAATTGTTAAATAAGTTGCATGTAACATTTACGTTTCAAAACCGCCCAAATTTTGTCAACCCGCCAATGCCATTTTTTACCCGCAAAATCAAAGTCAAAACCGCCCAATTCAAATCTTGCAACAATGAGGAAACAGTTGGCGTGGCTTGTTTTTTCTACTGCGAGCTGATTGGATGTAGTAAAGTAGGCATTTCATTCCGAAAGATCGGGAAAAGGGTTTTGGGAGAGTTATTACAACCTAACAGACTCCTCCTCCTCACCATTTCTGTTTTTTGTCAAAACTGACAGCTGGAGGGGCGTGGTTAAGTGTGTTAGCCACGCCCATTACCTCAGACAGGCCTAATCTGAGAACAAACAGGAAGTGCTTTTTCAGATTTCAATTAAAGACTATAAGTGCAAACTTTTTTGGTTTATTTAATGACATGCACAGATGAATTGCTCAGCACAAAACTAGCAGTGTGATATGGTTAGTTTTGATTTCATGGGCACTTTAATTCAAGCACATCACAATAATTTGGTTTAAAAACACGATGGTTTTACATGTGGGTGTTACCAATTTCCAGCCTTTTCATAATATCTTCTTTTCTGTTCATCAAAAGAAAGAAACTCGGCTATGTTTAGAATAAAAGGAGGGGCAGAATTCAATAAAGGATGGCTGAATTTTCATTTTATGTCTTTAAGTTAGTTTTCAGACTGTAGTGATTTGCACATGTTGCTGAAGTTTCTTGTCGGTGTGGTTTTCTCCTCCTGAGAGGACGCTCTTGCAGTGTTTGTATCCTCTCTTCATCATTAGTGTTGCTGCTGGTAAACAGCTTTAATTATTGCTGAGATCAGTACAGTGGAGAGGTGAGAAGGCCGTTTGGATGTTCTTGACCTGGAACATCCGCACTTTCATCCCCAGCGAGCCTTTTGGAGGTCCAACCCTCCCTCCATGCGCTGTAGCGGTCCTGCTGGCTCAAATCCTGTTTCCTGGCAACGCGGCTGTTGCTTTGCCTCTTTTTTTTTTTTTTGTCTTCCCACTCTTTGGTTTCTCCAGATTTGATTCTTCACGTCCAGAACGCTGACATGAATTTATAATGAATGTTCTCATAGTCACATGCCAAGGCTTTTTTTTTTTTTAACCCAGCTCATGAAGGACTTCTTCTTTCTTTTTTGTTCCTTTTTGTATGCTGGGGCTGCTCGATTATGGGAAAAAATAATAATCATGATTATTTTGGTCAAAATCATGATCACGGTTACTTAAAATTCTTTGATATTATGAGTATTAAGGTTTTAGATCTTATATATATGAATAAATACATAGTTTGTGTGCGTGTGTGTGTGTTGTTTATATATAAATGAAACATATATCACACTATATATAAATATGTTTGGGCAAAGATTAATCGTGATTACACACATCCAAAATAAAGGTTTATTTTTAGTATGTGTGTACAGTATGTATATATCTAAATTTAAATAAACATTTTCTCATATACATAATAAATATACACAGTACACACACATGTCTTGTCAAAACAAACTTTTATTTTGGATGCGATTAATAAACACTCTATGCTATACCTGTACATTTTAAAGATCGTGGAATTTCACAATTCTCAAAACCAAAGCAGAATTGGACAAGGGAAAAACCCAAACAAAAAGTCCTCAAAATTATGCAAAAGAATGAAAAAATGCAATAGAAGTATTCAAATGACACAAACTGTGCTTCAAGGATAGTCTTTACTGTAAGAATGCAAATCTGACTTATCCTTTTTCCACTATGGAAGTCAGTGGTTACCGGTTTCTAACATTTTTCAAAATATCTTAAAAAAAGATATTTAGAAAAATGTTAGAAACTGTTAACCACTGACTTTACTACAACAAAAACAACAAAGAAAGTTTGAAACCACTTGAGCGTGAGTAAATAAACAGTAAATCTTCATTTTTGTTTTGGTGAACTGTCTCTTTAAATCTTGTGGAAATATGCATGAACTGGAGATTTTGGAAGAAATGTTGGTGCAGTCTGAGATTCTTTCTTTTGACGAACACAAAAGAAGATATTTTGAAATATGTTAGAAACCGGTAACCATTGACTTTCATAGTATTTGTTTTTCCTGCAATGGAGGCCAATGGTTACCGGTTTCTAACATTTTTCTAAATATCTTTTTGTTGTTGTAGAACACAAAAGATACACAGATGCCGGTCTGAGAAAAGTGAATAAAGTGTGCAGTGAGGGGTTTTACAGCCTTAAAACATCTAGAATAATTGTAAAAAATAAAGCTGACTACTTTGCGGATTTCACCTGTTGCGGGTTATTTTTCGAACATAACTCCCGCGATTAACGAGGGACCACTGTATTACGCAAAATTTCATTTAATCTCAATGAATGTTTATTTGGAGGTCGAAATCAGTTCAGTTACTTCAATTACTCGAATTAATTTCGCTTTCCAACAGCTTTTCATTCAATGTTCTTTGCTGGTGGAATGATCTTCCCATTCCCACACGGATCTCGGATTCACTAGTATCAACTAAAAACCACCCACGACAACATCAAAACATGATCTATTCTGAGGGAGCTTGTGAGTGAGTGGGCTTGACAAACCACCTGTAGAAAACACACCCTTTCATCTCTCTGATGCTGCGTTCACACCAGACGCGGATGAAGTGTCAAGCACGAGTGATTTTCATGTTAAGTTGATGCGAATAGACATACAGTGGCGCAATTAGAGTGAATGAGGTGGAGAGTTGAGCGCGTTTGATGCGAATCGCTCAAGTTTAAAAATCTGAACTTCAGCAGACATTTGTGCCGCTTTAACCAATCAGGAGCCTTTTGTTCGGCCGTGATTATGATGTAGCGCCTGTTGTTGGTGTCCCGAGGGGAAATCCTCTTGCCGACACCGGACAACAGCTCGACAAACTGGGCGCCGAACGAATGTATGCTTTTTTCAGCCTTAATAAAGCACATAAACACAGCTATTATCTCAATAAAATCCATGTTAGCCATTTAGCATTGAAGCTAGAGTAACCAGGCAGACAGACGCCCCGGCATGAAGCGAATCCGCGTCTATTATGAGGTTAATTTGGTGCGCGAATGAAGCGAGTAAACTCAAAATGTTCACACGTCTATTTACGTGCGAATAGCACAATTTATTCATGCATTCCGCATCTGGTGTGAACACAGTGTGACACTTTAACCAACACTTGCACCAGTTTTTGCACATTTGCACCAGATATTTTCTTACAATCACACAAAAAATGTATGAAGTGTGCCTCACACAGGTGAGTGAGCTTGACAAACCACCTGTAGAAGCGCTCTTCTCTCTATAAAAACTGTTGAATCACTAAATGACTCCTCAATTGTAAGTCACTTTGGACAAAAGCATCTGCTAATTGACTAAATGTAAATGCAATTAATCACACAGCCCTATGTTGTACTTGTTTTCCCATTTTTTAATTGTATTTCTTCTCCTCATAATGCTCTTACTGTACCAAATCATTCAGGTCGCAGAAGAATTTGGTGTTTAAATAAGCTAAGATTACTCAAATCAGTATCTAAATGGGAGAACTGTTGTAAGCAGCTTTGGATAGAATCGTCTGCTAAATGAATGAAGGGCTGTAATTTAAATGTAAATGTAAACGTTAATGCGAAACAGATTAAAAAGCAGCACGTCCTGATGCCTGCTCTGTGTGGACGGATGAAGAGCTGTTTATCTCAATTCTGAAAATAACTCAAACAAAACATGACAAAATTTACTGGATTATCAAGTCGACGAGGGACAGTTCTTTCACAAAACTTCAGCTTGTTGAGTCAGACAGCATGGTGCAATGTGTAGTGGATAGATAACGTTAATTTGATGATTATTGTTGTGGATTATTATTTATTGTTATGGATTGTTATTATTGAGTGTAGAAGGTAGGAATGCAACGATTAACCGATTTCACTATTAACCGTGCTTTATAGGGCACCTAGTTTACCCCTTTTTCCAGATTTAATATAAGTCTTTTGTGTCTCCAGAATGTGTCTGTAAAGTTTCAGCTCAAAACACCCATCAGATTATTTATTAGACCTTTCAGAAGTTTGTCATTTTTAGCTCTGAGCATCTTGTAGCTGTTTTTGTGGACTGTGCCTTTAATGCTAGTCCTCCCCGCCCACCGTTCCCACGTGCCTGTCAGTGTGCCTCAATCTCCACCCTCGGCTGCCTCAGATAACAGACAGACATGAAGGAAGCAGATCTCACGTAACGTTTGTGAGAAATACTACAGTAAGAACTCTCCCAATGATTATTTGATGTATTTGTTGTGGAGTTGCAACGATGAGTCACACACAATGTCGTTACAAAGTTCACGCACACACACAGATACTCACACACGCACACACACACACGCACACGCAGCGGACACACACACACAGACAGCGCTCGCGTTTAGCTTTGCACTGTTTTTGCACGGCAAATGTGACAGGATACACATTAATATCCACTGCTGTATGGATATCATATACTACAATACAATACAAAATACAATACTAAACCTCACCTCCTACCTTTAATTGAGGGCAGGATTTCCATCCAATACATTTGTTTAGCACCACCAAAAAAAAAAAACTATTCACACAATTAAATGCAGTTGAGTTGGTCCAACATGATTTTATCAAATAAAAGTTGAAATACATTTGTATTTTTATTTAACTCAAAGGTTTGGTAATATCATGTATGTCTATTATGTGTCGTTCATTTCGAAGTCTCTTAGTTTTATTTGAGTTTTATCCATTTTTTTGTGTCTCTTTAATTTTGCTCTTTTTATATATTTTTATTTAAGATTTTTCCCTAACATATACATTTGGGTGTACTAATTTTGGAACGTTATTCTGTTAGATTGCTGACTAATCTAATGTATATGCATATTTTATAATACTGAAAATCTTTGTGAGGGGTGTACTCATATATGTTGAGCAATATATATATATATATATATATATATATATATAAGTGTGTGTGTGAGTGTGTACTTCTCGTAAAGAGAAGGGGTGTAACCCCAGTGTCCTGGCCAAATTCCCTCCATCGGCCCTTACCCATCATGGCCTCCCAATCATCCCCATCCACTGAATTGGCTGTATTATTGTCACTCCACCTTCAGTTGGTGTGTGTTGAGCGCACTGGCGGCGTTGTCCTGTGGCTGCCGTCGCATCATCCAAGTGGATACTGCACACTGGTGGTGGTGTGGAGAGACCCCCCTCATGATTGTAAAGCGCTTTGGGTGTATGGCCATACATGATAAATGCGCTATATAAATACACATTACTTACAATACATTACATCGTGACTTTCTCGTCACCACATGCTTTCAGTGGTGTTTTCCACTGTGTATTACAAAGGAACAATGTGAAGATGGTAATACTTCAAGACGTTGGTGTATTGTTTAAATGAAATCTTAAATCTACATTAATAATATCATTTAATATAATGTAATTTAATAATGATATAATAGCAGTAGCATTTAAAGTAGCATAATAGGGGCACTTTAGCAAATATTTTGAGCCAATTATATAGTGGTTTAAATTGCCTCAGGGCTGTTTAATCCTGAAAGACAGCATGTGTTTGTGCAAATGTTGATTGTGGATTCTCATGAACGGCGGACAAATAATGACAGAGCTTCTGCTTTACTCTGATTAGAGCTCCATTCTGAACCACTTTACGTCTCATTCACATCACTGTCAAATCATTTAATTAGATGAACTCACCCACTGTATACTTGTTCGATTCTGTTCGATTTAATGATTTATGCTAAGCTAAGCTAAAAGTGCTATGCTAAGCTAAAAGACTCAGAGATCAGCTGAATGGATTCAGAAACCGTGTTGCCAACTATTTCCAATGAAAAGGCGCTAAGCTCTGCCCGAAAAGTCGCTAAATGTAGCTAGATTACGTCATTTTTTACGTCATATTTGACAGACTGTCGACATAAACAAAGTGTCACCATAGCGCTGTATTGTTTCATATTAAGATGATATTTCAATGGTTTGTTTAATGATCAAAGCAAAAATGTATAATGCAGTGCAACCTTTATGTGCAACATAGGGATGACAGAGAGATAAACTGATAAATGCTCCTCAAAAGCCTGAATACTATATTTGCTTTACTGATATTAGCATGACTTTTCTAAAATATTAAGTATTGATAATCGAATATATATATATGTTGAGGTAGATAGATAAATATTTACCCAATGTTACCTCTTTTTAAAAGGTTTATGTAATATTTGTCCCCTAACATATACATTTGGGTGTAGAAATCTTTTAAAAGTAATTTTCTTAGATTAGTGTTGCACAACTATTATACCAGGATGGCTGTTGTTTACGCTGATCATTTAAAGGCTTTAGCATTTTGCTAGGCTTCATAAAGTTAAGATGTTGACGGTTTGAAGGTTTATTTGTGCTTATTCTGGTTTTCAGGAGGCTCTACACATTTGTGAAGGGTTTCCGTTGATAATATGTGACGTATATTTCTTCGAGATAATAAAGGAGTGATGTTTTTATCTTCTATGTTTAGTTCATGTCCTAAAGTGAGCTGGTTTCTGTTTTCCCTATAGAAGTATAAGCCAGGCCGATGTGATGACATCCTGAAGTGGAAGCCGCCGAGCCACAACTCTGTGGATTTCAGACTCAAGATCACCAAAGTCGGCGGCGAGGGGTGAGTTTACTGCGCTCAGATCAGTGCTGAACATTACAACACATACTGAACATACTACAGGGTGGCCACGGGTCCTTAAAAAGTCTTCATGAAAAGCATGAAAGGGGACCTATTATGCTCAAATCACTTTTATAAAGGGTTTTTACATTTATAATTCTTTCTTTTTTTGGATGTTTGTCAAACTTTAATGTTTCAGAGCATTTAAAATTAAAGTTTAAATATTAGCCAAAGATAACACAAGTAAACACATCATGCAGTTTTGAAATAAAGGTTTTTATTACTTAGGAAAAACGAAATACAGAACTACATAGCCTGTGTGAAAAAGTGTTTGTCCCCTAAACCTAATAACTGGTTTGGTCACCCTTAGCAGCAACAACTGCAATCAAGCATTTTCGATAATTTGCAATGAGGCTGTTACAGCACTGTGGAGGCATTTTGACCCACTCACCTTTGCAGAATTGTTATAATTCAGCCAAATTGGAGGTTTTTCGAGCACAAACCGCCTTTTCAAGTTCATGCCACAGCATCTCAATAGGATTCAGCTCAGGACTTTGACTAGGCCACTCCATAGACTTGCTGGTGTGCTTTGGATCATTGTCCTGCTGCAGAACCCAAGTTGGCTTCAGCTTGAGGTCACCAACAGATGGCCGGACATTCTCCTATATGCACATGTATTTTTCATTTAAGCTGGTATCAAAAAACTCTTAAAGATCTTAAAGGGACAGTTCACCCTCAAATGAAAATTTACTCACTATTTACTCCCTCAAATGGTTTCAAACCTTTATGAGTTTCTTTTCTTTTCGTTTTTTATTGCTCAACGCAAAATAGGTTATTTTGAACACTTTGAAATCAACATAGAAATCTGTAACCATTGACTTCCCAAGTAGGAAAAACAAATAATATGGATGTCAATGGTTACAGATTTCCAGCATTTTTCAAACAAATCTTCTTTTGAGAAAGAAACTCAAACAGGTTTGTGATAAGAATGAACGATGAGTAAAAGATGACAGAAGTGTAAGTTTTGGGTGAACTATCCCTTTAAATTAAACTCTGTAGACACACAATCTGTGTTTCTGGAGTTTGTCTCATGTGCGTCTGTCTTTGTCTTCATCTATGCACTGATTATAAAAGCGCTCCTGTCTGAATCACTGGCAGGGGGTTGCAGCATTAGCAACTTTTACACTTTCTTGGAACATAATACGCACCAAAAATGTGATTTAGCGAGGCCGGCTCCTGAACAGACTGGTGACTTTTGATTATGTGCGGCTTGACATTTCTCTCTGAAGAAAAGTAGCGAAGCATAAAGTGTGAGTTGTGTGGCATCCTCATTTACGCCTCTCTCAGCCCATCTGTCTACTCCATCCGCACTCCAGACACTGCTGTCCTCAGATCAGCCCGTCTTATCTGTTAAACGCAGGCAGACCGCGGGGACAGCACTGACCCTCCTACAGCACTCGCATCTACAGAGCAATTGTTTTTGTTTCATCGTGTGGTTGTGTGTGTGTGTGTGTGTGTGTGTGTGTGTGTGTGTGTGTGTGTGT
>CAIGQV010016385.1:0-10889 GCA_903798115.1 Danio jaintianensis
CATACACTACGGACAATTTAGCTTACCCAATTCACTGTACCGCATGTCTTCGGACTTGTGGGGGAAACCGGAGCACCCGGAGGAAACCCACGCCAACATGGAGAACATGCAAACTCCACACAGAAATGCCAACTGACCCAGCCGCGACCTTCTTGCTGTGAGGCGATTGTGCTACCCACTGCGCCACCGTGATGCCCTAGTTGTACCTAATTACACCTAACACAGGGTAAATGCCAATGTGAAACTACAGATTGTAAATGTATTTGTTTTACAGAATCTTCACAAAATGGATAATAACCTTCATTTGGTGATCCCCAAAATGGCCAAACTAGCAACAGAGTTACCGTCTCTTATTAAGCAGGTAAGATTTCTCCTCTTTTACCCAGTGAAAGGGACAGTTTACACAAAATATATATATTTACCCAATATTTACTGTTTCTTGAGTGGTTTCACACCTGTTTGAGTTTCTGTTCAACACAAAAGAAGATATTTTTAAGAATGTTGGAAAGCATTTACTAATATAGTAAGAAAAGCAAATACTATGAATGTGAATATAAGAAATAAGCTGGACATTGTACTGAGATTCATATGTTTTGCTGACAGATTATTAAGAGTATTGATGGGTTGTTGTTGTGAACTTTTAAAGGGGACCTATTCTGCCCCTTTTTACAAGCTGTAAAATGCATCTCTGCTGTGTCTAGAGTGTGTGTGTGTTTCAGTTTGAGCTGAAAATAGCACACAGATAATGTTCTCTATCTCTCTGAAACTGACCCTTTCAGGCTTTGATCCTAATTGTGGCGTTTTGGTGACTGTCACTTTAAATGCAAATGAGATTGTGCTCTTTTTAGAAGAGGGCGGAGCTACAGACGGCTGTGGATCACCATAGTGGCAGATAAAAAAAAAAAAGTCCTATGCTAATGAGGGAGAGATGGGCACTAGTGGGCGGGGCTTTCCCCCTCTGATGACACGTACAAAGGGAGAATGTCAATCAAAGTGTTTGTTTTTATCAAGTCTGATTAGAACAAATACAATTAACTCATGCTTATCATTAGAGGCTGGAGATATTCACACACTGCTGACACACAACTGGGTTTAAACCACGCATAAAAGTGAGTTTTGCGTAATAGCTGCCCTTTGAAGACGTTCACAAACAAAAAGAAACATGATTGGTTGGTTAACCTGTCAATCAACTAACAATGGGCTTGACCATTCAAAGCTTCCAAAGTTCCTTCAGCCGTTAGTCTGAGCTACGCGAGACTACTTTATCCCTAACATAAACCTTTCAGTCTGCTGATAAACCAGTAGGGCTGCACAATATATCATTTCAGCATTGATATCGCAATGCACGTCTGCAATAACCACATCGCAAGATTGAGTCTGAATTATAGTTGACCAGGGGCTACAGAATTGTATATAATTACTGTATTTATATGGAATTTGCTTGATTTATGCACTCACTTAGAATTTTTGTCTTGTTTCTAGTCCAAATATCTACATTTCAAAGCGAAAACAAGATTATTTCACTTCCCCCACTAGTAGATGTTGCTTGTTTTAAGGAAAAACTCTTAATTTTGACTCATTATTTCTTCTGAAGGTGAAAACAAAAGAATATTTTTACTTGATCTTAGAATTGTTAGATATTTGGACTAGGAACGAGACAAAGCAAAGTAAGAAAAGTATGTTTTGCATATTTTGATCATTCAATTTCTCTACCTGACTACTGTTCAGCTCCCCGTCAAATAGTGCTATTCAAACTATCTTAAGAAACCGTATTCATATTGCAATATTTATGGCAGAAAAATAAAATATGGCAATATCAGATTCTCTGATGCTGTGCAGCCCAATAAAGCATTGTGTGTGTATTCTGCCGGATGCCCTTTACCCTGTGCTCTCCTCTGTTTTTCAGCCTATTCCTCTCCTGCGGCACAATCAGAATCAGTCCATCACCCTCTCTCAGCAGCAGATCTCCTGTCTGCTGGCCAACGCTTTCTTCTGCACTTTCCCTCACAGAAACGACACCAGTCCCGGCTCTGAATACGCCAGCTACCCCTCCATAAACTTCAGCAGGTCTTACACTCACCACAACACACACACTCACTCATCGGTTTCACACCTCTTCATCACTTTGCAAGTGTGGCAAATGACATATTTACACGCATATACATACTTTATCACATTACATCAGATACTATTTGTTATTCTAAAGTATAGTACGGTACAGTACATTAAAGTATATAATATTGCGGGTACAGTACAACGGTATAGTGCAGTACATTAAATTAGTATAGTATTACATTAGTATAGTACAAATTAGTGTAGTATAGTACATTACAGTAAAGTATAGAATAGTATAGTACGGTGTAGTATACTACAGTATAGTAGTGCAGTACAGTACATTACAGCAAAGTCAAGTCTAGAATAGTTTAGTACAGTAAAGTATAGAGTACAGTACATTAAAGTATATAATATTGTGGTATAGCACAACGGTATAGTGCAGTATATTACAGTATAGTATAGTACATTATAATAAAGTATAGTATGAATAGTATGGTATAGTACAGTACAATAAAGTACAGTCTAGAATAGTACAGTATACTACATTACAGTAGGATAAGATAACACTAGTAAGATAACACTGCATTATAGTATAGAAGAGTATAATAAAGTATTGTAAGGAAAGTTTTTTTTTTTTTTGATGGCATAAATAACTCCTATATAATCTACTCGCATCTTAAATGTCTTTCATGCGTCATCTTATATATTGATTATTTAAACTTAACAAAGGGCACAGTTAAAAAAACAAAGAACATACCGTCGGATCACACTACACTTTACGCAAAGCACAATTATTGTTTTTAAATATAAATGGTTAATAATTATTACCTATTTACTAAGATAAGAGCTTTATGTTCTGCAGATGACAACCTTCATGTTTAATTTCAGCCTCTTCGGTGGCCGGAACGATCCGTCAAAGTTATCCGTAAAGGCTGAGAAACTGAGAGCCATTTTTCATTACTTTAACAGCGTGACCAGCGAAGATCAGGATCCAGGTACTGTTCAACTACTGCTGGTGTCAGCACGGGTTTTAATGTTTCTAAATGAACAAAACTATAAGACAATTGTGAAATATTACTACTGAAATGAGCTGTTATCTGTGCGAGTATATAGTAAAGCGTCGTATATTTCTGCGATACACACGATATGTAGATTGTACTTCTTTTGTGATCAGTGATTTAGATTTTTTGATGCGAGTGCCTGATAGTGAAGTTACTGTAATATAAAGTGGGACTCAAATGTCTGTTCCCTTGTTTGACAGCATCTAAAGCAGACGGACTGGTCACTTTCGAGAGGGTCAGTGTTCCAGCATCAGAACTGCCCAAGTGGAAGAGGTGACTGACAACAGTGATACTGATGGATGGATGGATGAACTGACTGATTGATTGATTGATATATTGATCAAATTGATGGATAGATAATGTGATGAATTGGTAGATCGATTGGATTGATGAATTGATGGATGGATTGATTATGGATCGATTGATGGATGGACGAATTGATTGATGAATAGATAAATCAACTGATGAATCGTTTGATGAATTGATTAACAGATTAACAGATTAATAGGTTGATTGATATATTGAATTGAAGGATTGATTGATGGATAGATCATTTGATGAATTGGTGGATCGATTGGACGGATTGATTAATTGACAGATTGATTGATGGATCGCCGAATTGATGGATGGATAAATAGATAGATAAGATTGATTGGATGGATTGGCTGATTGATTAACAGATTGATAGGTTGATTGACATTAAATTGATGGATTGATGTATCAATTGGATGGATTGATTAAAATTACAGATGGATTAATGGGGATTGATGTATTGAATTGAAGAATTGACTGATTTTAGATAGATGGTTCATTTGATGAATCGATTGGATGGATGGATTGATTAATAGATAGATCTATTGATGGATTGACGAATTGATATATTGACAGATTGATTGATGGATGGATAGATCGATTTGATGAATTGATTGAATTGACGGGTCGATTGAATGGACTGACGAATTGATGAAGTGACAGATTGATGGATTTATGGATTAATAAATTGATGGATAAATTGATGAATGGATTGATTGAATTGAAGGATTGATTAACAAATCAATGGATGGATTGATTAATGGATAGATAAATCGATTGATGGATGGACGAATTGATTTATGAATTAATTGATTGATTGATTACTAACCGTGTTTGACTGCAGTGAGAAGATACTCCTGAAGAAGCTCCATATTTCTGCTGACGGCTCCATTGAGAAGGAAGGCACAGGGATGCTGCAGGTCAGAACATCTCTTAACAATAACTATTCAGGCGCCTTCAACATTCCTCAGTCTATAGCTTTAGAAGAAAATTGTAATAAAATACGACTAGAACTCAAGAGTTAAACTGAGCCAGGACCAGCGTGGGCTGTCATTTATTATTAAGTTACCAGTTAGTATAATCAAGCACTGAAATATCTAATCAATTACTATTCATTTTTGCCTAATTTAATGTATGCGTGTTTGCAGGTGGACTTTGCCAGTAAGTTCATCGGTGGAGGAGTGTTGAAGTCCGGCCTGGTGCAGGAGGAGATTCTGTTCCTGATGAGTCCAGAGCTGATCGTGGCCAGACTATTCACTGAGAAACTGGACGACCACGAGTGTGTCAGGATCACAGGTCTGACTCACATATATATATATATATATATATATATATATACACACACACGCACGCACATACACAAACACAGTCACACACACAGTCATGTACACACGGTCATATATACAAACAGACACACAATATATAAACATATAGTCACATATAGAACACAAACACACAGACAAACAAACACATGCACACAACACACACATGGAGAAAGAGATAGTCGCATACAGAAACTCAAACATACACAGAGACAGTCATGTACACTCAGTTACACGCAGTCACATACACACACAGAAAGTCTCTCTCTCTCTCTCTCTCTCTCTCACACACACACAGAGAGAGAGAAAAAGAGACATACAGACACACACACACAGATATATAGACACATACAGAAAGAGTTAAGTACACTTACACTGTCACAAACACTGAAAGATATACAGTCACACACACGCACACACACACACACACACTCACACACAGTCATGTACACTCAGTCACATGCACACTCACAGAAAGTGTCTCTCTCTCTCTCACACACACAAACACAGAGAGAGAGAGAGAGAGAGAGAAAAAGAGACATACAGACACACACAGATATATAGACACATACAGAAGGAGTTAAGTACACTTACACTGTCACACACACACACACACACACACACACTCCGCTGTAATGTGTGTGTGTGTGTGTGTGTAGGGCCGCAGATGTACAGCCTGACGTCAGGATACAGCAGGAGCTTCTGCTGGACGGGGCCGTTTGTGGACCGCACTAAACGGTAAAAACACACTCATATAATAACAATGATTCAAAATCATTTGACAATAAGACAAGCTATATAATGTCACCTCAAGGCGTAAACACGAGATTACTCCACTTACCCCACTGGCAGAGTATTTAGCTTAAGGAAAAACACACTTCATTTTCACTATGAGGGCTCTATTTTAACAGTCTAGGCTCAAAGTCTAAAGCTCATGGCGTGTCCCAATCCACAAATGCAATATTTTAAGGATGGTAAAATATGCTCTGCGCCCGGCGTATGGTCTAACAGGGCTGTGCTTATTCTCTTCATGAGTTCTGGGTGTGTTTTGAGCATAACCTGCATTAAACCAATCAGAGTCTCGTCTCTCATTCCCTTTAAGAGTCAGCTGTGTCACACCATGGCGCATTTGCTATTTACAGGCGGACTTTGTAAGTGGAAAAACTGAACGCTTCACTAGCGAGTTAAACAGACCAGCAAGAATAAAGAACGAGCCTCCTCCATTCAGCCACTTTACTTTCTCTTTACTGTACTTTTACTCTTTACTTTACTCCTTTACTGTGGTGGAGTGAGGAAACGGTGTTGTACGCACTCCACTGAAGACATCCATTAGCCTACATATTTAATTCCCTTTGTTAAGCACAATGATTTGTTTCAAAACTATTTCTAAATTCAGTTCTAGTTTCCAGCAAAGGAATAAATGAACAATAATAATGAAGTGTGCTCAAACAACTGAGTTACATCCAAACACACGTCCTGTTCTTATCCCCATATGGTGATGCAGACGTCTCCAAAACCCCACAGGAGAACAAATCTACACACAAGCGACATTGTACAGGGTGAAGAGCAAAGACAGTAAGTGAAAGAAGCCGGTAGCATTAGCTGACTAGCGGTGCTAGGGGGCTAAAGCTAGAAGCGGATGCTCAAGAGACAAAACATTGAGTAGATTTATTTGTATAATGTATTAAGGGTTTGTTCACCCTCAGTAGGAAAGACAAATACTAGTATGGGATGTATGTTATGATAAAAATGGAAATTGCAAATCTACGCGAAGAAGCTCCAAACACACGCAGCGAGGCAACCGTAACAGCAACAATGACGTCACTCTAGCATGCGCAGCTGTCATGAATAAACTGAAAAAGCCCCCCGAGGTGATGAAGAAGGCAGTGGGTTTTCATTCATTCATTTTCTTTTCGGCTTAGTCCCTTTATTCATCTGGGGTCGCCACAGCGGAATGAACCGCCAACTTATCCAGCATGTTTTACACAGTGGATGCCCTTCCAGCTGCAACCCATCACTGGGAAACATCCATACACACTGATTCACACTCATACACTATGGACAATTTAGCTTACCCAATTCCCCTATAGCGCATGTGTTTGGACTGTGGGGGAAACCGGAGCACCCGGAGGAAACCCACGCCAACACGGGGAGAACATGCAAACTCCACACAGAAACGCCAACTGACACAGCCGGGACTCGAACCAGCGACCTTCTTGCTGTGAGGCGATTGTTCTACCCACTGCGCCACTGCCGTCTAATTCAGTTCCTCAAAATAGCAACGCACCAGCAATGCGCCGTAACACACCTCCTCTTGAGCAGACCCATGAGTCCACAAAGTGGCGCAAATAGATTTGCCATTTAAACAACGTGGCGGGAAATGTTAAAATTAGAGTTGCGCTGGTCTGAAAATAGCAACAAATCACGCCAAACACGTCTTGCTCCTTATTGCAGCGGGTGTATGATAGGACTCATTATTTCTGAAAACAAGACAATATTTGTTGCTTGTCTAGAAAATGCTTCTTGATTTAAGAATTTGGGCTAGAAACAAAACAAAAACTTGTGTATGTGTATATCTATGCGTTTTATATATGTGTGTGTGCAGAGATGTGTGGAAGAGGCGTTTTCGTCAGATTGTGGCCATCGACGCGCTGGACTTCAAAAAGCCGCAAGAGCAGTACAGCAGAGAGAACATCACTCGAGAACTCAACAAGGTCAAACACTCCTCTACTCTGATCTCAACACGAGTGTGTTTATTGGTGAGTGTGTTTGTCAGAGTGTGTTTATACGTGTTTATTTTGTGTGATTCTCGAAGGCGTTTGTGGGATTCAGTGGACAGCCCAAAACAGCCATCGCTACCGGCAACTGGGGCTGTGGAGCCTTCAGAGGAGACCCCAAACTCAAAGGTGCATGAACACACACAGAGACAAACAAACAAACTGACAAATACACCCTTGCAAACACACAGTTGCAGACACGCACTTGGAAACTGCCAGACACACAAACACAAGCACAGACACATACTTGCAAACACACACACAGACAAACACACATTTTCAAACTGACAGATACACACACACACACACACACACACACACACACACACACACACACATGCAAACACTCGCAAACTGACAGACACTTGCAAAAACAGACACACATACACAAACACACACACACTATCAAACACTCACAAATCACAGACCTGATGTACAGTACATACACACACACACAGAGACACACACTCACACTAATGCACACACAAAGACAGACAGACACTCTCTCACACACACACACACACACACACACACACACACACTCACTCACTCACTCACTCTGCCTGATCTGGTGTGTTCAGCTCTGCTTCAGCTGATGGCCGCAGCAGTGGTGGACAGAGACGTGGCGTACTTCACTTTTGGAAACGCACACCTCGCAAACGAACTGCAGAATATGCACAAAATCCTGATCCAGAGGAAAGTGACTGTGGGTACGTACACATACACACAGCCATCAAAACAGCTTCATATTCCACAGCAACAGTTCAATATATATAGAACGTGGTTTTATATAATGTGGAAACAGATATATCACAAGCTCTTTGTAAACCATTTGCTTGATTTTTCTTCTTTTGTTGAATTCAGCGATCACAGAATGACTCAAATCTGCTCAACACAGCAGCTGCCTGTTTGTTTTTCATTGTTGGTGATGGAACTCGGCTTTTTAGTCAGTGAAAAGTCCGGGAATTTAACACTGTGTCCTAAAACCACACGACACCAAGCAGTTTGTCTGTCTGCACCAAACGTGACAGTGAAGGCTTTTAATCGAATGAACACACTTTAAAGCTCTTGAACACCATTAATAGGCCACTGAATGACGGATGATGTTAGTGAATCACAGCTCTGACTTTCATTTAAAAAGCATTTGCAAATCTGCTGCTGCTTTCAGTAGTATGGCAATAAATGTCACGTAAAATGTGTTTAAATTCAGATTGGCAGCATTAAGCACATAATCTGTACCTGAGGTCATCATTGACATAGTAGTTTATGATGATGTTCTGCTGCGACGTCGAGGATATTCTAAATGCGTTACCATCACAAATGGTTAAGACAAAAACACTTTTTAACATGTAATTAGGACACCATGTTAATGTGGGAACCCTGAATATAGTGTAACACTAACTCTTCTCTGAACAGGTAAACTGTATGAGCTGCTGAAGGACTACTGTAAACAGTACGAGCGCACACACACACCCACTGACCTGTACGGATTCATCAGAGACAAGATCGGCCACAACAACAGCTCACTGTGAAAAGGAAAACGCACACTGACCTGTACAGGTTCATCAGAGAAGATCGGGTGCAGCAACAGCTCACTGTGAAGAGGATCTCACACACACACACATTGTGAATAACACACACACACACACTTTCTCTTTCTCACACACACGCACACATTCTGACACACACGCACATACTTTCTCTCTCACACACACACACTGACCTGTACTGGTTCATCAGAGAAGATCGGGCGCAGCAACAGCTCACTGTGAAGAGGATCACACACACACACCTGTACAGGTTTTTCACACCGGTAACACTGCAGTAAATATATCAAATACACACACAAGCTGGTCGGTTTTGCACCAGCATCCCTGGAATCAATAAAACACACACCAGTGTTGCAATTTTACACCGGTAACACTGCTGTTAATATATCAAACACACACTGTGCAGTTTTACACCGGTAACGTCTGTTGTCAATATAGCAAACACACAGCTGTACAAGTTTATCATAGAAAAGATAGGCCACAACAACAGCTCACTGGGAAGAGGAAAACACACAAACGGTGCGGTTTTACACCAGGAACACTGCTGTCAATATATCAAACACACACACAAGCTGGTAAAACTCAATAAACATCGGTAAAACTCAATATATGAACATCTCTGAAGGCCTGTATTAATGAAGGATTAATTCTGCTGAGTGTCATGTAAAGCTGTCAAAGAAGTCCACTGTTTACCCTAATTAAACGTTCATGTTAATCTATTGCCTTAAAGGGGCAATTCACCAAACAAATAAACGTCTACTCACACTTTTACTAGTTTCTTCTGAACACAAATGAAGATGTTCTGAGGAATGCTGGAAATAAAGACACTAAAACATAAATACTGTTGAAGTCGATGGCTGTTGTTTCCAGCATATCTCACATTGTGTTCAACGGGTTTAAAACCAGAGTAAATAATGTTGATTTTTGTGTGAGCTGTGCCTTTAACATTGATCAAGTGCACATATCAGATGTATTAATGCTAAATAAACACGCTCACTGTTATAGTTATTACAAGAACAGAAGCAGACAAAATGAAATGGAGATGCTTTTTATTTTGAAGTCTGGAATAAACATAAATCTACGAAAATAAATATATCATTTTACTTTAAGTCCTTGCTGAGAGCGTACGTTTGTCTGTCTTGAATTAAAACAAGATAAAGTGATTGTTTCAGCTTCGAGTCGCAGACTGAAGTTCATGGTAATTTGGCACGGAGTGTTTAAAACTTGTCTTTTTCCTTCTAGTTTATAAAACTGCTTAACACAGGCTTGATAATAGTTCCCTTCACAGTAGATTAAGAATGCATCCAGTCCATGCATGAGAGACGTCCATGCCAAGCACTTCTGTGCAGATTCAAATGCACTTATTTAAGGGGTAGACCACTCAAAAATCAAAATGTCCTGTTAATGTACTCACCCACAGGTCATGCAAGATGTGACTTTTTATCTTCAGTAGAACATTATAGAAGATTTTGAGCTGAATCTGTGGTGTTTGGGGATTCTTACAATGGCAGTGAATGGTGACAGGATTATTAGATTAAAAATAAAATAGTGCTTAATATGTTCACTGCCCCTATTGACTTCCTCTTTGTATTTTCATTGAAAGCGTTTACGTGCCCTAATTGTTTTTTATTAATAATACAATTTTTATTTATTTATTTGTTTTAATTTTCTTTGTATTATTATGCTTATTTGTTGTGTTGTTTGGTAATTATTGAAAAAAGTAAAACTAATAAAAACACAGACATAAATTGTCAAAAAAATTAATAAACACACAGACAAGTCCAAATCAATAGCTCCTGATGACACACTGAG
>CAIGQV010016387.1:0-10430 GCA_903798115.1 Danio jaintianensis
ATTATAAAGCTAGGGGTAAGTAGACAATTGTGAAGTTGAGGAAAAAAGTTTATAAATAGATATATAGAAAAAGAAAGATAAATAGCAGATTACAAAGGAGATATTGAAGGAGTAATTTAAAATTAGGTAAATATAGTAAGTACCATAAAAATAAATAAGAGTAGTGGAGACAGAAAGGTGGAGGATAAAATAAAAGGAAAGAACAGAGTGAGCATATAAACTAAAATTCTAAAATAAAAATTAGACGTAATAATAGTAATAATAATAAATAAAATAAGACGGGCGTGGTTTATAAAATAATAATAAAGAAGAGGGGTTAAAATTAGGAAAAAGAGATTTATACAAACAGAGCATAAACTAAGATAAAAGTGTGAGTACAGAAAGAAGAATAGCTATGGCAAACACTCCAGTGGAAAGCTTAGGATTAAAATATCCACTATGTAAGGATCTAATATCAAAATACTCAAAAAAGTGGCAACTTAGAACAAAAAATATGGTGACACAATGGCCAACAGGAGGGTCATTTGATGGAGAGTTATGCAGTGAATTGGAAACATTGATAAAAAACTATAAAACAAAAGGCATCATGACAAAGAAAGCGAAAATAGAAGCAAAAAAAGCAAAAGGAACTAGAGGTTCTCAATCTGTTTAAAAAAGAAGCACAGGATAAAGTAAAAAGTATAAAAAAGGCAAGAAACATGTTGAAAGACACAAAAAAAGAAATAGAAACTAAAGAAAAAATGTTCTCTAACCCCCCACCTTACATGAAGTCAGAAGGGCAGTTTCCAACCATAAAAGGGGTAATGGGGGTAGCAGGAGACCTTAAAATAGAGGGAGAGATTGAGATAGAAGAAACAGATGCAGGAAGAGATGTAAAGCCTAAAAAACAGAAAGAGGACAAACGTGAGACCTATATACCACTAGATTGTTATAAACAAGCGCGGGAGGCATTAGATAAAATGAACACAGAATGTGAAAAAGTAGAAAGTGATGAAGCAGTAGGAAAAGTGAAACGTATGAATACAGGGGCTGAAGGGGGAGGTGTAGAAATTGAGGTAACAAGAAGAATTAAAGAAATAGAAGAATTACTAAAAGATACAAATGATGTGGAGAAAAAGAGAAGTGTGCACTCAGACAGTAAAGAAAATGACAGTGAATGGGAGGAGTCTTCAGGTGAGGAAGGGAAATGGGAAAGAGGAAAAACACTGAGGTCACTAGCTCCACAATTCCCAATCTTAATTAAAGGAGCACGGGGGCAATATATTCCTTGGCAATCTCAGGATTTGGAGGGCCTTGCTTGTAAACTCCCAAACATTCACGAGGGGGCATCAAAGTGGATTAAAATCTTTGAAGAAAACACAGTGGGGAGGATGCTTGCTATCGGAGATATTAAAGCTTTACTTGCAAAGACAGTCGGAGTTGCAAAAATGGGGGAAATCTTCCAAGCTGCCGACCTGGAAAGAGCTGTGAGCTCTCAGTACGCTGATGGAACTATTTTTGATCCATTTAGACCTGCAATATGGCAGGCTCTACGTGCCGAATATCCTCTCAGACTTGATCCAAAGATGTTAAAAGGGGACCAGCTGGGGGAAAGTGAAAACCCAATAACATATGTGCAGAGACATTTGAAAAAATGGAGGGAGGACACAGAGGGTGATCCGGAAAAGGACCCAATAATGGCTACACTGTTTAGACAAGCCATAATTGACTCTTTGCCTTGTGCAGTTAAAAGCCGACTAGAAGATGTAGTTGGCCTGAACTCTAAATCACATAAAGAGTTTTGTGATTATGTGTCCCATGCTGTTGATCAGTACAGAAAGACTGAACAAAAACTAAAAAAACAAGAGAGTGAGTTGCAGAGAAAACTAACTCAGCTACAGCTGGATGAATTGACCAGAAAAAGCAAGAAAAAGGTTCAAGCTGCTGTAGTGACAGAGGAGGGGGAATCCAGAGCGTTGATGGCTCCAGTTACAGCACCACCAGTGACTCAGCCAAGCTCATCTGCAGTTTACCCACCTCACCAAACCCAGATGGCCCCACCAGTCATTAACGTCTATACACAGCAGCCAGCAATAGCAGCAGCAAAGTGGCAGACAAGGACAACACAAAGAGAGCAGCAGGGGACAAGCAGGCCCTATGCTCTGGCTCCTCCTGGTGTCTGTTGGGGATGTGGTCAGACAGGCCACAGCAAAAGGGACTGCCCCACAAATCCATGGGAGTCTCCTCGGGGTGCAAGGGGGGGATGGCATCAGCCCTATCCAAATCCAAACCAAGGCCCAATTAATACATATAGAGGTCCAAATCAGGGATATTGATGTGGCCCAGAGAATCCTGCAGGGGAAAATCAGCTTCCAATGATAACAACAAACTCTAATCAAGAACCTATGCTACCAATCAAAATAGAGGGTAGAATAATACCAATGCTTCTCGATACAGGTGCTGTGTACACATCCATTAATTCAAATTATGCTGCTCATCTTCCCCTGTCTGGCAAATATGCAAAGACTATAGGATTCTCGGGAAAAACACAGTTAATACCAATGACCTCTCCAGTATGCATAGAAACTAAAAATCAAAGTGTGACTCTACCCATTCTTGTCTCAACCCAGACTCCTGTCAATTTACTGGGAAGAGATGCACTATGTAAATTAGGATTACACATCTGGTGTTCCCCTGAAGGTGTATATATCGATGCAAAAGGAATTGAAACTCAAATGATGATTACATAACCAAAGGCTAATATGTACTGGATAGGGCAAATAGACAAAGTAGTAAGGGAGACAATAAATAAATGGGGAAAATACATTGCAGCCCAAATTCCTGAATCACAAATGATACAATCAGAGTTTCATTGTACAATGATGTATGATTCAAAAAGAGATTTGGACCTAGAAAAGAAATGGCAGGAAAAAACTGAGGGAAAAAAAAATTGAAATTGTTTCACAATACATGATTGTAGGGCAACAGGGAGCAGCATTACATATACCAAGAGAAGGATTTGTGAAGAAATGGTTTAATGTAATAGATTCAATTCCACATATTGCCATATATGTAGGAAAAAATTGGGAAACAAAAGATTTAGGCCCAATGATGAAACAGGCAGAACAGAGCAGGTGGGAGGCTACAGAACATCCATTGATTTTTCAGTCTTCTGATAAAAAGTACATCAAAATTGTATGTGCAACTCAAATGATGGGAATACCTCAGGAAGTGATTCTCAGTCAAGAAAAAACGACACAAATGAGTGCAATGTCAAAATTGATAAATAGTTCAGAAACTGAATTATTTAAGAAAATGGAAAGTCAAGTACCAACTAAATTATGGTCGTTACATGATACAGATGTTGGGTTAATTCAATCAGCCAGCCCAGTGAGGGTTAAAATTAAACCAAATGCACAGCTGCCTAGAAAAGCACAGTACCCTTTACGTCTTGATGCTGAAGCAGGCATAAGAAACACTGTCGAAGGATTAGTGAAAGCAGGCGTAATAGTAGAAACATCCAGTTACTGTAATACTCCAATTATGCCTGTAATCAAACCAGACAAAAAAAGATGGAGGTTAGTTCACGATCTAAGGGCAATTAATGATATAGTGGAGGATTTCACAGCTGAAGTTCCAAATCCACATACTCTACTGACAAATATCCCTCCTGATGCCAAGTATTTTACTGTCATTGATCTGTGTTCAGCCTATTTCAGTGTGCCTTTGGCAGAGGAAAGTAAATATTTGTTTGCATTTACCTATGCTGGTAAACAGTATACTTACAACAGAATGCCACAAGAATTTAAGCACTCTCCACATGTATTTAATCAAGTTCTTAAAGCAGATTTGGAGGATCTAATGATGGATAGTACATTAATACAATATATAGATGATCTAATTATTTGCTCTCCATCCCTGGAACAATGCCATAGAGATTCTATCAAAGTACTTACTAAATTAGCTGAAGGAGGTCACAAAGTATCTAAAAATAAAATACAATACTGCCAGCCGCAGGTTGAATATTTAGGACGATTGATTCCCTTTGGAACACGAGCTATAGCTCCAGATCAATTAGAGGGCATAAGTAAAACACCAATGCCACAGACAGTAGGACAGATGATGACATTTCTAGGAATGACTGGTTTCAGTGCTGATTGGATTGACGATTATGCCATAAAAACAGCACCTTTGAGAGAAATCATGAAACAGGCAGGAGTAGAAAACTTAAAAAACCCAGTACGATGGAACACAGATGCAATCATAGCATTTGAGTCAATAAAAAAAGAACTACAAGAAGCACCTGCTCTAGGAAACCCAGATTATTTCAAAGAATTTTTCTTGTACGTAGCTAATAGAGTTGATGGTTATGCATCAGCCGTATTAATGCAAGAAACTTGTAGTGGGAGGAAGAAACAGCCTATAGCATACTATAGCACTAAGTTAGACAATACAGCACAGGGGTACCCACCATGTCACCAACAGGGTCTAGCAGCAGTGTATTATGCTTATGAGAAAGCATCTACAGTAAGCATGGGGTATCCAGTGACTATTTATACACATCACAAAACTGTGGAATTAATAGAGCAAGGGAAATTTGTGCTAACTCAGGCCCGTATTTTGGCATACTACACACTTTTGACTTATCCAGACATTACCATTAAACGATGTAAGACAGTCAACCCAGCTGAGTTAATTCCTTTAGCGTTTGAAGGACAGCCACATGAATGTGTAGCAGACTCATTGGCATTTACTAGATTAAGACCTGATCTGGAATCTATACCCCTTCCTGAGACAGAAGTCACATATTTTGTGGATGGTTCTAGTTTCAGAGACCATTTAGGAATTCATACTGGATATGCAGTAGTAAAAAAGGAAAAAGAGAATTTTATACCAGTAATATCCCAACAATGTGTGCAACCTTGCTCTGCTCAGTTAGCGGAATTAAAAGCTCTTACAGCAGCATGTCAGTTAGCAAAAGGACAAACAGCTAACATTTACACTGATTCAGCATATGCACATGGTGTATGTCATTTATTTGGGGCAGTGTGGAAACAAAGAGGTTTCAAGAAAACAGATGGGTCTCCCATCCAACATGCTGGACAAATAGGTCAATTAATTTCAGCTATGATGCAACCAAAACGATTAGCAGTCATCAAATGTCAAGCTCATAAAAAAGGAAATGATTTTGTCATTAAGGGAAATAATGTAGCAGATTCAGAAGCTAAAAAAGCATCAGGGTGTCAGGTAGCAATTCTAACTCCTATAGTGCTTATAGAACCTGAACCACAATTAGATGATATTGTGCAAATCCAACAACAAGCAGGTGCCTATGAACAATCTATGTGGCATCAAAGGGGAGCTAAAAAAGATTCACTAAATATTTGGCGTAGTCATGAAGGGCAAATTGTTGCACCAACGTCACTACTAAATATTCTCATTGCAGATGCACATGGATTTGATCATTGTGCAAAAGGTGAAGTGATAAGGAAAATTAAACAGCAAGGATATTGGTCTCCTTATTTAAATGCAACGGTTAGTGAATTTTTGTCTACATGTGAAATTTGTGCAAAATATAATATACGAAAGGGAACAACAACACCAATAAGTCATATACCAGTACCAGAAGGCCCATTCAAACATTTAGTTATGGACTATGTGGATATGATAAAACGAGTGCAAGGCAAGAGATACATGCTTGTGGTAATTGACAGGTTTAGCAGGTGGGTGGAGGCAGTGCCGTCAGCAGATCAGGGAGCAGGAACTGTTATTAAATTTCTGACAAGAGAAATAATTCCACGATTTGGAATACCATCAGAAATAAGTTCAGATAATGGATCAGCATTCATACAAAAGACAGTTAAACAAGTACTGCAACAATTGTGAATCAAGCAAAGATTAGGATGCATTTACCATCCACAATCTCAAGGAATGGTTGAAAGAGTCAATGGAACCATCAAGGCCAAACTCAATAAAATATGTGCAAGTACTAAACTTAACTGGATTGATGCTTTACCTCTTGCTTTGATGAGTTATCGCATGCAAACTAACAGAAACACACATTTAACACCGCATGAAATGTTAACTGGTCATCCTATGCCTGTGCCGTTTTGCCGTGGTCCTTATAAAGGACCCCCATTAGAACAATTGCAAATGGAATTACGGTCATACATGAAGAATCTAACTGCCATACACAAAGCTATTTATGTGCAGGAAACCAGAAAGGAGACTCGTGGAGAAGCAGAGACGCCAGGTCCAGTTGTGCCAGGTGACCAGGTGTATCTAAGGGTGTTCCGGCGGAAATGGAATGAGGCCAGAAGGGAAGGACCATATCGAGTCATAAGAGCAACCCCAACAGCGGTTCAAGTGGAAGGAAGCACCTGCTGGTATCATCTGAATCACTGCACAAGGGTTCCGAAAGAAAAACCCAGAGGAAAAGAGCCCCGGCTAGAAGCAAGTGAGCAAGAAAACCTCAGAGCGGAAGACAATGATGTGCAAAATGTGGCTGAAGGAGGTGAATAGAAGCATACCACTCATATCTCTGATATTATGCCTCAATATTATAAAGATACAACAAATTGAAGGGATGGAAAATACCACCATTGCACATCCAACGATTCAACCTTTTAATCACACCTCTCAAGCTGTAAAAAACCTCATGACTCCAGAGCCCAAGAACTCTAACTACACTACTTTAGCTACACAAGACAACATAACTTTGGGTTACATTAATCAAACACTCACGCCGTTATCTACAGCAGATCAGTCATTAATGGAGCAATCTTCGAATGCAAGCCTAGTCGACATGACACTAGAAGTAGCCGGAAAGCAGAGGAGGAATGTGGAGATAAATCATAGTACATATGAGGACAACATTGAACTGGATGAACTTTGGGAAATGGCGCAAAGTAATCAGTGGTTTGAATGGGCAGTGTATACTACAGCAGAGATAAAAAAGAAAGACTGCCTGTTCTGTACAAAGACACCAATGAGCCAAGTAGTAGTTGTTCCTAATCCATTCACTTATGAACAATGTGCTCAGTTCAACAGAGACTTTTGCCATATGGAGAAAGACTGGAGGTTTTTTTGTCCTGCTGAATGCTTAGGCTCCCTAAGCCATTCTAAACACCATCTCCTTTTTAAACATGTAGCTAGACTAAAATATAGATGTAGCAGGTTTGGCATCGGTGAACAACTAAAGGTCCAAAATGGCCCAGTAGAAACCCCATTATGGTATACTATTGATTATAGTAAAAAGTATGAATGCTTTGTTAAGCCCAGAGGGGTCATTAATGTGGGACAGTTTAAAGGAAAATGCAGTATTATTTGGAATTTAGATGCAGAAAAGGTTAGAAATTTTGATGATTCTCATGACTTTCCACCCGGTCGAGGGACAGGAATACAAAATGGAAAAATAATAACTCCAGCAGAAAATTGTGAAAATCAGACCATAGCATTACCCGATATAGACAAGTATAAAGATCAAACTCTACCGCTAGCAGATTTCTTTTGGGTGTGTGGGAACAGAAAGCTATTAACATCCTTGCCCCTAGGATGGCGAGGAAAATGCACTAGAGTAAGATTAGTACAAGAAGTTCAAATAGTAAAATGGGATTTAGAAACTACATTCGGAAATGATAGCGCAAATAACCACAGGATCAAAAGAAGTTATACCCCCGATCCGCAAGTATATATAGATGCAATAGGACAACCCAGAGGTATACCAAATCAATTCAAAGCAAGAGATGAAGTTAAAGCAGGACTTGAATCAATACTTCTTTGGATTTCTCCAAATAAAAACACAGAATGGATCAATTATATTTACTACAATCAGCAGCGCTTCATCAATTACACTAATGAAGCTTTAATATCATTAGGGGAACAATTAGATGCAACTAGTAAGATGACCTGGCAAAATAGATTAGCACTTAATTGGATATTAGCAGATAAATCAGGCGTATGCATCTTCTTTGGCAGCCAATGTTGTACGTACATTCCAAATAATACTGCACCAGAAGGAACATTTACAAAAGCCATGACAAAATTAAAAGAATTGCAACAAGAAATGGCTACGAATGCAGGGAAAGATGAAAAGATATGGGATTGGTTTGATCTGAAACTTGGTGCATGGAGAGCGGGGGTAGCAAAAATGGGAATGTTTTTAGGAGTTGCAATGATAATAGGAGGAATATTGTTTTGTTGTGTTTTGCCTGTATTAAGATCATTAGTTATCAAAGCCACAGCAAAACAAATGGCAGTACTACAATATCAGGAAAATGACAAATTGATGCTGGTAAATAATCCAAATAGGCTTCCTCAAAAATGGGCATATCAACCAAATGTCGAATCAAAAACAATAACAAGTGATGAATATTCCGATAGTTCGGATGAGGAGGAGGATGATGAATAAAAAGGATCCATGCCTTGGGTGTAAGTGCTAGTCAACCTCTACCCCAAAACGGCGGCTCTCTACGATACGCAAAGTATCTGGGCTGAAGATCAACTTACTCTACTTATTATGTGTGTGATTGATAGATTAGAACAGTGTGTAATGAACATATATTATGATTGTGTATGTGTATTCTTTGAGTTAATATTTTTATTCTTTCTATGTGTTAAACAACTGTGACCCCCAGAAGCAAATGTAGAACCACATCTATGCTTAAAACATTACCTCCTATGACATAACAACAAAATGGAATCGACTCTTTTACTGTGTTCATGTCAACCACTGGACGCAGATGTTTGGGCGATTCCATTCCAAAGTGCAATTACATGATCTGGTCATTTGTAATACTACTGTGACATATATTTGTCATTAGGTGATATAACTTAGAGCTGAATCATGAAGTTGCACTATGGCCAAAAACAAGAATATTAAGACTTAAAGTCTTAAGAGGAGGGAATATGAAGTGGATTTTAACTCTTTACAGTGTGAAGTTAATCTATATAATCAAAGTGTATGTAAGTGTATGTGTAGAATCTGCTTGCCTACTATATAGATATACCATATGCAGAGTTAAAAATTAAAGGGCAGAGTTAAAAATTAAAGGGCCTGAAGGGGCAATTCAAGTTAGACAGGTCAAGGAAGCATGAGAAACTAAAAAGCCACCTCAACAAGTTAAGTAGAAATGGTCAAGAATGCGAAATAGGTCAGGTCAGGGGTCAAGAGAGATAGTAAACAGGTCAATACACGAAGGTTGAAACTATGACAAAAATGTAGAACAATGGAAAACACAGCAGCAAAAGAGTATATAAGCAGACCAGAGCATCAGTGAGGCAGAGTTTTCAGACAGAGATGCTGCTGAGGGTCTCCTGAAAAATCTCCTTTGTTGTCGACAATAAAGAACTCTTCTGAACTCAAAACCATCAGACTTGGCTGATTATTGAAGGAAGAAAAACCCACCACATAATTGGCGTCCCTGTTGGTGGGCTGGAAAGGAGCAGGACAGTGACGACCACGCTTGCAGAGCTGGAAAAACAACAGAACCGTGGCCACGAAAATCAGGTGAGCAGAGATTTTTTGCTTACAAGTTCTGTTGTTTTGCCAGAATCTGCTTGTGATGGTAAAGGCACTTAAACTGTTTCTCCAAATTTAAAGAGCTAAAGAATAAAAGGGAAATAGGGTTTTGATTTCAGAAGAAAAATGTTGCATGCAACAATCTGTGTTTAACAATGAGTGGGCCTTGATGGACATTGTTCAAACGTTAACTCGTAATTGTTACTCATATTAGAGATATCTGAGCTTGATAAGAGTTGCAGAGTGAATTTCTAATTTGCGGTGATAGTTAGGAAGTTAAAAGCAGATTAAGTATAGAGAAATGCGCAAAGTCCTACGATACCGCTTTGTTTGAGTAGATAAGCAAAGGGCTGCATGGGTAGGCAAAAAATCCTGTGGTTACCGCTCTAAGGTTAGAGGCTGCTCGGGCAGGTCACTCAAGAGGAGTGTAGTGAAAATCCTGGTTATCGCTTCAGTTTTAGGAAAAATTTGAAGGTCTGTTAGGCGGGTTACTCAAGAAGAGTATAGTGTAGTGTAGTGAGTTTTAATTTATGTGTAAGTTTCTGTGTCTGTGTACAAGTGGCTGACTGTGTGTGTGAGTGAGGCAATAAATTCCGTATTGGTGGGCAAAAGGTGGCGCCCCCCCTCCTTGATGTCTCTTAAATGAGATTGTCTGGAGACGGACGCCCCTAGTGTCGCATTGAGAGGAATGTGTGAAAGAATAAGCCCTTTATCATAAAAAGGGATAAAGAACGAATGTGGAATACTTGTATGTGTGCAGTAAAAACTGACTTGAGTGTATAAGCCCGTCAGGATAAACGGGATACTGAATGAATGAAAATTAGAAGTGTGTCTGCAATAAAGGTGGAATGAAATCTTTGTGTGAGTGCATGTGACTTAGAGAAAAGGCAAAAAGATTAAAGCAGTGGAGTGGAAATAGTGGGTATATTAT
>CAIGQV010016388.1:0-32954 GCA_903798115.1 Danio jaintianensis
ACTAGTCCGATTTCACTTATGTATGCTTTGTTTCCTCTTGTACTGATTGCTTTTTTTGTGAACCTCAATTGTAAGTCGCTTTGGATAAAAGCGTCAGCTAAATGACTAAATGTGAATGTAAATGTAAGATGACGCATGTGAATGTATATAACTACCAGGTGGAAACAGGCCATTACGTTGGTTTAACAAAAAAAAAAAAAGGCTGCAGCTTTACCCCAGAGCCACAGTAGCGTCCCAGCCTGGGTGCTTTGACGTCTGCACCATCAAACAGCTCCACGTAATCATAGCCGCAGTCAGCTTCCTCTTCAATCTCAAAAGTGTGGAAGATGAGCTCGACGCCGTAGCCCTTCTCCGCTGAGATCACCCACTGACAGTCTGAAGCGCCGGGATAGTTATTGTCACCAAACTGAGCATGAGAATACAGATCCTTGGTCTTTATCTCTGCCTTTAGACTACCGCCACACTCTGAAAACAAGAACGAACATCATTAAACACTCCAAATTAGGCTCATTTTACAACTCCCATAGAGTTAAAAAGGTGAGTTTTAACATTTTTGAATCCATTCAGCCGATCTCTGGGTCTAGTGGGAGCACTTATAGCTTAGCTTAGCATAAGTCATTGAATCAGATTAGACCATTAGCATTTCAAAAATGACCAAAGAATTTGGATGATTTTCCTATTTAAAGCTTGACTGTTTTCTAGTTACATTGCATATTTCTAGACCGATATGGCTAGGAACTATACTCTCATTCCAGCATAATAATCATGATTGCAGCAGGCAAAATGATATTACACCGCAGCTGAATCTTACCTGTGGACTATTTTCAGGCCCTGCGAAACTAGCAACTGTTCACTTTCTTTTGGTCTTAGTACATGATGTAACTATAGAAGAGTCAAGTTTAGTAGGAAAATTATTAAAACTCTGGTCACTTTTGAGTGAGATGCTAATGGTCTAATCTGATTCAATGATCTATGCTAAGCTAAGCTAAAAGTGTTCTCGCCAGACCCGGAGATCGGCTGAATGGATTCAAAAAGGTAAAACTCAACAGTTTAACTCTACGGGGTTTGTAAAATGAGTCTATTTTTCTATAGTCAGAGTCTTTTTTGAGTGTTCCTTTAAGCAAAAGAAAATGCTCATGAAGAACCAAAGGAGTATTCTGAGAAAGAAATACCTGCTGAATGAGAGGCCTTGAAGCCTCTTTTCTGTACTGAGTTATCCGAGAAGAACCGCAGGAACATAGTGTTACTGCTGGAAATGACCGGCGATGGCTTTTTACTTCCACAAAAGCGGCCGAAACTGGTTGCTCTGCCATTTTGGCCGTCAAAAATCTCCAAGTGGTCATACGCACATTCCTGATGAGCCTCCATGTCAATCTCCTCGAAAGCCTACAGGAGAGAGCACGTTATTTTAACCAGTCGCCACACACAAAAGAGCTTTTCACACTTGAACTAGTTGAAGCCTGGGTCTTTTATAAGTAATTATCTTTCTTCACATTTCACACTGGACATTAGGGTCATTTACAATTAATATGCTTCCGTCTCGCACTGTACAGTTCTAAAGCTTATTTGCATATTTACAGCATCACTGATTGGACACAGTGTGTGACATGTTTAAATGAATTCACCTTTACTTCCATAGTGCTTTTATACAATACTGATTGTCAAAGACGCTTTACATGGATAAACATGCAATGAAACAATCTGTTTACATAAAGACTTCAGCTTTAGCATTTTCATATTATATTTAAAGGTCTCATGAAGTACACTCAAAAAAAAAGATGCTTGTTCAAACTACTTACTTAAAATGAGCTGAAACAACACAATTCTTGAGTGTTTTAAGGGACAACTTATTTGTTTCGTGTTCAATCCATTTAAATGTGTAAAAACAGTTAAATGAACTTAATCGATTTGTGTTGGGACAAATTGTGTGGAACCCAGCATTTTTTTACAGTTTACTTTGAATTAGGCATTTTTATTCAATGTTTGACATAATATCAGCTGAAATAGGAACACAGAGCAGGCCATAGAGTACCCCCGCCCCTTTTCAAAATCAGCCAATAGGATTCCATTGCATTCAATATTTCATCAGATTTATGACATCCACAGTCTATAATAGTAATACTGAGTCTGACTCGCCATTTCTCTGCTTTAAAATACAGATTTCTGCATAATTCAAATGGGTCTGATATGTTTCCTGAAAGTAGAATTCATCCACCCACAAGAAAACCATTTTTAATGTTTGTATCCCTAGTACTATAAGCCAAATAAAAAATGACACTGTGTGTAACTGATTTAATTTTGAATCTCATAGTTTCCTTTATGGTGACTTTGTATGTGTGTCTGCAATGTATTTTTCCCCTTGGGGCTTGCCGTAAAGAGGTGATGAGCACGTTTCAAATCTACCAATGAGGAGTTCAGATCAATACAGTTTGGCTACTATTTTCATATATTTGCAAGTGTTTATGCGAATCCTCAGTTTGAATGCTGTTTGATGTGAATAAATGACCTATTTCAGCATTAGCAATAGCAGGAGGGGCATCTAGGCATGGGCCGGCATACGATTCTGTCGGAATGATAACCTTGGATAAAAATATCACGGTTTCACAGTATCACGGTATTGTGATTATTGCTCTAAAATATATTCTTTTTAAATGTCTGGGTAAAAAACAAAAACTTTTTTCCCCTTTGAACACAATATATTTCATTTTAAGAGACATTTAAAATATTTTGGAGCAGTACACATGTCAGGCTAAATAATTCAAATAAATCATTGACTTCTGCTGACTTCATTAGTTTCAAAAACACAGATTTCCTTACAAAACGACATCTTTTCTGCTGGAGATACTGTTGCCCTAAGAAACAACAAAAAAAAAAAAATGTAAATAAAAATCTTACATATACCGTAGGAACGGTATAGCAGAAAATGTTGGCGGTTTTAAAACCTTGACTTTTCCAAATTACGGTATACCTTGAAAACGGTTATAGTCCCATGCCTTGGCATATCAAATACATTTTGAGAGCATTTGATTGGTCAGAAGATTTGATGAGACACTGAAGTATCAGGTGATGTCAAAAATATAGTTGATTAATTTTACCGGAAGTGACAAACCTAAAGATTTAAATATTTATACCTTCTAAATGTGAATCTTGCTTTGAAGCACACTAGATTGTAAATTAGCTTAAGACTAATATATTAATGCTAACACTTAAAAAACTTTAATTTTGATTTCACAGGCCCTTTAACCTCCCTATTATATGCAAGTAAGCATTTCTTGCATGTACACCGTAAAAAATATAACATTAAAATATAAATATTAAACATTAAATATAAAATTAAACTTTGAAAAGTAAAAAAAAAGTGACTTTTTAAATGATTAACATTTTTAATTGTTTAAAGTGATTTAATATCTGGCATTTTAAACTGCCAGTACATTTTCTGTTAATTCACAGATTTATTTCTCTCTATATGATTTCTTATACATTATATTATTTCAAATAGAGCTGCACGATTAATCGAAAAAAAGATCACGATCGACCCCCCACACAATCTTAATCCAGCATCTCTACAATTCAGCCAATTATATTTTCAGGAGTTCGAGAGAAGCGCAAAGGCGGTTGCACAAGTCTTCACATTGTTTTACATCGTTGCTCAGAAACGTGGACACCTCCAAATAGTGTTGAAAGAGTCACATACTGTTTTTATAAGGTATAACTCACCCAGAAATGTAATTTCTGTCTTAATGTAATGATGTATTCACGGCCGCGAATGACACGTGAGCAGTTTGAGTAGTTTGTTTACTACTGAGAGGACGCGCGCCTGCCAGCGAACGATGTGTGAACAGAACCTGCATAGGCTGTGAATAACAGGTAATAAAGTTGTAAATAACGTTGAGTTTGTTGCACAGAGCACAAAGCTTTGGTTTCACTCAGCAGTGAAACCAAAAGCGTGAACATCATTTAAATGATCATATTGCATTTTACAGTTATGATTACGACAAGCATCTGACATGTTTTTTTGAGTGTTGTGCATGCAGGGGCGCCTCCAAGGGGTGGCCACGACCACCCCTGTGGCCACCCCAATATGATTGTGCTGTTGATATTATTAATTTAAATGTACTTACGTAAATTCACAATATTTCAATAAATAAATAAATAAAATGGAGCCACTAAATTATTGTGGATTGATTGGTGCCACCGAAGTAGCTGATTCACTGCCTCTCCCCCTCCCCGATAGTTGTTGACAGCACACGTACACTTTCAACAGAAAGCAACGGGTGTGTATGTCATACTATTCTAGTTTCTCTGATAACCTTTCTAGTTAAATACTACATGTGTTAACGTTACTTAACAGGGCTCGGAATTAGGTCATTTTGGTTTGCATTGTTTAATGTTTTCGCTTTTCTACAGAACGTTCGCTTTTGATTACTACACATCTAAAAAAAAAAATTAAGGGTAAAGTTCTTATAACATAAGCTGTTTAGTATTGTTGGACGACGAGAGACGAAACACAACTTTGAGTTCACAAGATTGTACACTTTTTATTAAGAAATTATTCTTTTTGAAATGAAAAATTGTGTTTTATTAGATTGAAAATTACAAATCCAAATAAATAAATAATAAATAAATGCATTTTGAAATCAGCTTTTCAGAATTGAGCTTATTTAGCACCTCCATTTTTTTGCTTGTTGACTTACCAACAGGCCAGAAATCTCAATAATTTTGTGCATGTATTTTGCAAAAAGGTACATTAATAGAAGAAGCTGTATTAATAATATTGTGGCTCAAAAAGGAATATGGATAAATGATATTATTAGAGTCTGTATAGTGAGTGTGAGTGTATGCAGTAATGTCTGTTTTATTAATTAATTCATTAATCTTCATAAAATTTAAATAGCTGTACAATAATAGTATGTGAAAAATAACTGACCTGAAAAGTGTTTTTAAACTAAATACTGATTTTTATTTAGTTTGCACTTGTACTTGCTGAATTATTTCAAGGAATAAATTGCAATATTTCAAGAGTAACTAATTTAGTGAATTAAAACCACATTATTTCATTTACCAGAAACAAAAATATAACATTACACTGAATTCATTATTTTTTTGTGTGCCACCCCAAGATTTGGTGTGGCCTCATCTGGCCACCCCTGAGAAAATTTTCTGGGGGCGCCACTGTGTGCATGAAAATAAAATTACTGAGTCAGTATAAATACTCTATATAATGTTGAATATAATTCAATTTTGATTTTACTAGTTTCAATTCAACTGATTTTACTACTGAAAAATGGCCAATAATGTTGTTAAATGACAGATTGCAAGCATGTATCTCAAACACAATAATTCAACTTTAGAATTATCAATAGTTGTATTCTGATGTCATCACTTTACTGTGAATTAACAACTAATTTAAAGTCTGTTCAAGTCCACCGTTCCAAGTCTATACAAAACTAGCATTTTAACCAACAGTAGACCTACACATAGGCCTAATATTATTATTGTTGTTTTACTGTATGTTTGAGAAATAACAATAATAATAGCCTTCTCATATTAACCTTTATTTAACATCTACAGAATTGTGAGAAAATCGTGATCTTGATTTTAAGCAAAAAAAAATCATGATTCTCATTTTTGCCTACTAAAATGTCAATAAAAGTCACTTAGTTAAACTGTAGGGTTGAATTTTCAACATCAAAAAGCGACAGAGTAGAAATCAACATCCCTTGATATACTTCACAACCATAAATAAACAGAAAATCACAAAATACGATATCTGTTAATTGACAGATTTTTTTTTAACAGTGTAGCGTTCAGACTATGAATGTAAAATGGAAATGTTTTTTTCTTCACTCCATTCAACACATCACTATTGAACTCAATACATCTATAACGATAAATATAATAAGTCTAATAACAGATATTATTATCAAAAATCTAAGTTTGCCCTCAATTGCTGAAAATGTATTAAATTGGCTTCTAAACTACATGTGTGAAACGCTCCATCACCCAGGGTTAAAATCATGGTTTATAATGATGATAATCAGGGGTTATGTGCTGTGTGAAAAGCCCCAAATAGAGCCAGAGGATTGTAAACACTCATTTTGTAAGGCTAATTCATGCAAGTACCAGTTTAATGCGGTGTCCTGGGGTGGTGGAGAGGGTCCATGTGCAGGCCTTCTTGCTGGGGTATTTATTTGGCCAGTTTGGGCTTGTGATGAGCCCGGACACACTGGTGATAGCTTGATCGCAGCCCACTGACAGCACAAAACCACAATAGATATGAGTGAAACAATGATCTACATACATAAGAATCTATGAAGCATATTCAGAGCAAAAATCATTTAATTATTTTACAATACTCCATTTAAGGATCACAGCTCAGCTGCACAATTCTCATTGTCATTATAAATCTTTATAATTTGTCACTATCAATCAAGCCACTAAGTTGTATCCATTTGTTAGCAATAGGTTTTAAATAATCAAAACATTATTAAGTTTTATGGATTTATTTACTTATTTATTAATTGATTAGTTCATTTGTTTGTTATTATTGTTTATGATATGCTTTTTTTGTAGTCAATTTGTAGTCATTTGGACTTTTACCATTGTACTTATGTTACAATGTTGTTAAAAGTTGCTCTTGATTGTATTTTTGAAAGCACTGATCCTGATCACTTTGAATAAACATTTCACAAAAAAAGAAAATATTAGTTTAGTAACATTTTACTATAGATAGATACACACACACACACGCACACACACGCACACACACACACACACACACACATATAAATATATATATACACATACACATACAAATACACACATACATACATGATATTTAACTTGTTTTTTAATAAGTTTTTTTGCATTAAAGGGCCAGTAAGTTTGACACCCAGTGGTTGAACTACGTATTGCACTCCTGGTTCTAAAGGCAGGCAAGCGCAGGTTGCCAGATTGTTGACATAAACAGGAGCATGTCTATAGAGCCTAAAGGCTGATTTAAGTCATGTTCTAAATAAAAGCAATGGCATGCGATAGAGGGAATATTCTCCAAAAATAAAAGGAGTTTTTGTCCTAACCAACACCTGAAATTTATATTTTAGAAACGGCTTCTATTTCTTGCAGCTGAACAACAGGATAAACTGACAATGTTTACCTCAGGTACACCTCATGTGCTTTATTCAGTGTTAAATGCTAGCAATGTGTGTTTGAGGGGGTTTAATATGTATTAATTAGATTTTAAACCTTCCCACTTCGTTGGAGTGCCGTAACTGCACTATTCTGTGCTTCTAAACGGCTGTATTTAAATTTCTGTCATGTTTCGTCTGGTGCAAACAGCCAAATTGCTTATCACTGCAAATCTCATCACGTAGCGTGTCGTTAGGACAGGAGGTTACAATGTAACCTGCTCACCTAATGTTTACATTCGTAATATTTATATTATTTGCTAATTAATAACCTCATGTGGAACTCTGAATCTGCGTCACATTTGGGAGTCTGCTACTGTCCACCGGAGGTCGCATTTCGGTCGCGGAAACATGCTTTGAGAGCCTTCATGACTGAAATATGCTGTTTTCCACCAAGGCAACCCGGGGTGCTGAAATATAATTGGCTAAACTGGCATTGGGCGGGTTTAAGGGACCAAAACAAAGACAGCTTTCCGACACGGAACACACATTTTCAAAGCAGAATAACTAACTTCAGCATTGTTTTTCAGATAAACAAGAATGTTCACTTAGCGTGTTTCTTAAATATCTGCAAACATATTATGGTATTTTTATGCTTTAGAAGAGTAAAAATAAAAAAAAATTACCTTTAATGAAAAAAAACTAACATTTTCTTGAAGAGATACTTCACTCTAAAAATGAAAATTAGGTCATCATTTACTTGTTAATAGGAAAATTACTTAATTAGTTAATATTCAAAAACAAACCTCATTACACTAATGTCAGTGTCGATAATTGTTCAGACGTAATTAAAAACTTACATTAAATATGTCCATAATATAAGGCCTCTTTTTACATGGCTTTAATTAAACAGCTAAATTAATATGGACTCATTTTAGCATTTCTTTATGATCTTTAAGCTGTGGTTACCTCAACTTTTTTAATGGAGCTACAGAGAACATTTGCCGTAGTCTTTTGACAGGTCTGCAAAAACATGAAGTTGAACTCGTTTTAGGAGCGCTGTCCCTTTAAGAGGTTATTGTGATTTCGAGTTCAGGTTTAAAGCATCTAGAAAAATCCAATTGGAAAAATATATTTTGTGTGCTTAGGGCAACCTTGGAGCAATGACGAATGATGCAAAACTTCACCATCTGTATGACTTCAAAAAGAATAAAGAGCTTTGAAGCATTTCCTTCTACATTTTTGGGTTTAAAATGCTAATAAAACATCCTTAAAACTCAACTATACATTAGGTTTATTAAATGACAGTTTCCTCAACACACTTTAAACAGTTCACCTCAAACAGACCTCCAGACAACAAATGTGCTGGAGACAATGTGGGCAGGCAGAAGCAGATCATACCTATATCTTCTGGAGCTGTGGGAAAATTCAACCGTTTTGGAATGATGTGCAGATTGTTATTTCTGATGTGTTTGGATATAGGGTTCCTAGGACTGCACTATTTTTGTTTATGGGAGCTATTAAGGACACTGTCCCCAGAGGTGACCAATATTTGTGCAAGATTCTTCTCGTGGCATGCAAAAAGACTATAACAAGGAACTGGCTTAAAGACTCAACGTTGAAACGTAAGCAGTGGTTTGAGATAGTTGAAGAAATTCATGTAATGGAAAAACTGACATTTATGTTGAGGATGAAAACGGATATTTTCAGGAAGGTTTGGGCAAAATGGTTGATATATAGGGAATATAAAGACATCCCCATTTAAGTAAAAGGTAATTGGAAGAGATAGCAATCTTATGCGTTTGCCTTTCTTTTTTTTTTTTTTCTTTACTCTTTCTACATGCAGGTTTATGTATGTATGTATATGTATGTATGTAATTATGTATGTGCATATTGATATGTGTATGTATGTAATGATAAGCCTGCAGGTTTTTTTTTTTTTGTTGTTGGTTTTTTTCTCGTTAAATTATTGTTCTGTATTGTAAAAAATAAACAAAATAAAAATAAAAGTTATAAAAAAAAAAACAGTTCACCTCACATCAATACTATATTTAATGGAAGGCTGATGTAAATTCGAACCGCAAATAAAACCTCCTTAATACTCAACTATACATTAGATTTATTAAATTCCTCAATATACTTTTAACAGTCTACCACACATCAGTAAAATTTTCTGGAAGATTGATGTAAAATCGAACCTTCTTTGCAGTCGTGTTTATTGCTGTGCAACATGAATCCACTGCGGCACTGACAGCTGTAGCTCCCGAACGTGTTCACACACTCATGCTGACAACCTCCATTCTCCCTCGAACACTCGTCCATATCTGTCAGAGGAAAGAGCAACTGTGTTATTCTGATGATTGACGCAATACACACCTGTACATCTAGAACAGCGAGAAGAAGATATTTGTGCAGGCTGTTTAAAGGGATAGTTCACCCAAAAATTCTGTTTCTTTCTTTTGAACACAAAAGAAGATATTTTGAAAAATGTTGGAAACCTATGGAAATCAATACCTGTATTGGAAATCAATACAGAATTATTTTAAAATTTTATTATTTGTATACAAAGCAGTCAATAATCTTGCTCCTCAGTGCCTTACAGACTTGCTCTGTCCGTATACCCCCTGTTGATCATTAAGATCTTATGATCTCAATTTAACCACTGTGCCTAGAACACCCCTTAAAAAACGAGGTGATCGAGCATTTGGAGTTGCTGGTCCTAAACTCTGGAACACTCTACCAATTCAAATTAGACTTTCCCCCTCCATTTCTGTGTTTGAGTCCGTTTTTAAGACCTACAGTATCTATTTTCTCTCGCTTTTAATACTCCTTGATCACTGTTTTATTGCTTTTATTCATTAAATGTTTCTTTTATATTCTGTTTTCTTCTCTGTCTTTAGTACTCCTATGTACAGCACTTTGGTCAACTTTGGTTGTTTTTAAATGTGCTTTATAAATAAATATTGTATTGAATTGTATTGTATTGTATTGAAACCTGTAACCATTGACTTCCATAGTAGGCTATTGGTTTTTCCTACTGTGGAAGTCGATGGTTTTCAGCTTTCTTCAAAATATCTGCTTTTGTGTTTAACAAGATAAAGAAAAACATGAATGACTGGAAGCAATTGAGTGTCTGTAAGTGCATTACTATAAATGTGAATTGTGTTGGCATTTACAAGTGAAAAAAGTGGGAGCAAAAAATCTGGTGTAGAAAAAAACTGCTAGTGATTTTTTTTTACAACCAGTTCCATTTATAATTTTTTTTTAATGTTTGAGGTAGAATAATTTAAAACAGCATTTTGCACTCCAGTAAATTTTGATTTATGTACAATCACTTATTTTACCAAAGGAAGTTGATTTAGAAATTAATTTCCAAATTCAATTTATTTTCTTTAAAAGTCTTTCTTTTTGTCCCCCCCAAAATTAAGTCTATCTGAAACTTATTTATAATGTTTGCTAGCTGAATAACAGTTATGGTAACATAAGTCAACAAACACCTGGTCATTATTGAGACAGAAAAAGAAATCACACGGAAAAGTAGCATTGGGTTATTTCACATTTCATTAATTATAACTAGAAATAATGTGAAATTGTCTTGGGTAGCTTTAAATAATAACAAAATTAAGGGTTTACAAAAATTATAGTCTATATTATATTCCAGACTCCCCATGTTGGCGTGGGTTTCCTCCGAGTACTCCGGTTTCACCCCACAGTCCAAACACATGCGCTATAGGTGAATTGGATGAACTAAATTGGCCATAGTGTATGAGTGCGTGTGTGTGTGTGTGTGTGTGAATGTGAATGGGTGTTTCCCAGGACTGGGTTGCAGCTGGAAGGGCATCCGCTGCGTAAAACATATGCCGGAATAGTTGGTGGTTCATTCTGCTGTGGCGACCCCTGATAAATCAGGGACTAAGCTGAAGGAAAATGAATGAATTATATTCTAAAAAATATTATATTCTTTTAGTTTCCTTCACTCCACAACAAATCACTTACATTTCTACAACAAAAAAAAACATATTATAATGGTATAAACATATTCATTATAAACCCCAAGCCTTTTTTTAAGTAAGAATTTATCAGGTGAAGAAGCATACTGTATATTCAAATTGGTTACAATATCATTTTTGTTTAAGTCATAAAAGTAAAAAGAAAAATCTTAATATAACCCAAGCAACACTCCGGGGTTGTTTCCATTAGTATTGCAATGAGTGTCCTATGAAGGGGTACATTTTACACAAAGTGAAACTGAAACTATGTGATACGCAAATACAAATACTTACATGTCTCTCCTTCAGCAGCAATGCAAAAATGTGACACTCTGAGCATGTTTGATATTAATTGCATTATATGGGGAATATGATGCAGCTCGATTCAGATGATGAAAAACATGAGCTTTATTGCAGAAAATACAGCACCTGCGGGTCTTTTTCATGCTCACCAGAAAAGAACTGAGCTTTGAAGCCTCTCTTGGAGACGGTGTTGTCTGATTTGAATTCAACACTCATGCTGTTAAGCTGAGACGTGATCGCCTCCGGTTTCTCTGAGCCGCAGAATTTACCGTGAAGCTTTCCGTCAGCCGACAAACCACTGTGGACCTCAACATAATCATATTTACAAACCTGTGGACAGACAAGAAACAGTTAAAGGGGGGCTATTATGCCTGTTTAAAAAAAAAAAAAAAGTTTCTGATGTTCCTAGAGTGTTTCAGCTCAAAATACCACACAAATAATGTAATGATCCTAATTGTGCAGTTTTGGTGACTGTTGCTTTAAATTCAAATGAGATTGTGCTCTTTTCAAAAGAGGGCGGAGCTTCTACAGTGCTTCCCACACATAGGCTGTTTCTCAATTCCAAGAACGCAGAGAACGGACTTGCGTTCTTGTGAAGACCGGTCTTGCCAGGTCACCTCGGAAGAACGAACTCAGGAGACCACGAGAACACAGAGAACGCGTCCTATGAAAAATGAGATGCTGCGTTCTTCCTGATGGTCACATGACCTTCCGTATTTTTAACAGAAAAAATTTATTTAAACATTACAGCATTCATACAACGATTTATTGTTTTTCCCCTTTTCAATATATATATAACATGCACAAAAACCTTACAAATATACTTGCACAATACAAATAAAAAAATGTATTACGAATTTCAGTAAATAAAAACCCTTAATGTGTTTATGCCTTTATTAAGATTTTCATGGTAATGTTTACTTCCATTGTCTCATTTAGGGAAACTCCTGAGATAAATAAGTTATATCTCTGAACTTTAATAATAAATCTATATAACATGCTGTGCTTCCCACCTCCTTTATTCAGCCGCAATGACTTCTGGGACTTCTAGGGCAAGTTCGGTGCTCAAGTCTGCATCGACGCATCCTCGATATCAAGAACAAATACGGGAACTTCCACGCGTCCTCCGTTCTTGCGGTCATGAGTTTAAGAACCAAACTTTGGCAGTTGATGATGGCGTTACACGAGAACATGAGGACACAAGATCGCAGAAGGATGCATATTGAGAAACAGCCATAGACTTTACTTGGGTGGGCTGTCCAGGTATATTAACGGCCGCCCAAGTATATTGAGGGTGCTTTCACATCTGTGGTTCGGTTCATTTGGTCCGGACCAAGGGCAACAAATGATACATTGTAGCATTTTTCTGCTGTCTTTGGGTCTCTTTTACCCCACACTGATTGCTTTGGTCCGAACCAGTTGAAAAGAACCAAAATGCAGTCATGTGACAAAATCCACATCACTCGCACCAAGAGGGAAAACGAACTCTAGTGCGATTCAACCAAACTAAATAAGGCAGGTGTGAAAACACCCTTAGTGACACATTTTTTTATTATTATTATCATCCTTTTACACTTTTTTGTATCTGCCCAATATAACCAAACATCTGCGATTGATTTAGTGGAAAATCTTCTCTCGTTTACCCGTATCGTTCTGTGTACATGTGAGCTGTCAACACTCCCGTAGACAGTCTCACATGCTCTGCAGACCCACAGAGACGTGCCTTTTAGGGACTTAAAAAAAGTCATCCGGCCGGGGTTTCTAAAGCTCCTAAAATGTCCGGGATTCGGCTTTTGCTTTCACTTTCTAAAGCTGTCGTTATGCGTTTTTGCATTACCTTTTTATTTCAGCCTACCTTCGTTTGGCTTCGCAGCTGACTGCGCACGCACAGTTGCGAGAGCGAGAGAAACGTTAAATAATTCATTCTCTAATCTAAACGACTCAGAAAAACTTTACTATATACTCATAGAGGACGAAATGACTGTTCTAAACCGGCTGCAAAATGTATGTACACCATCAGTAATGGTTAATCAACGCATTTGTCTTATTTAAATAATCTACACGTTTTAATGTTGTAATTATTATAATTTTTAGAGATATTGACTGTTTTTATTCCTTTTTCTGTCATTTATTTCTCATTTGCTGTATATTTTATTAATTTGATGATGTCATCAGTCTATATTACATAAGCTATTTTATATATATATCTAAAATGCTTTGGCATTCAAGTTTGCTTTGAACTTGAAAGAGAGAGAGAAGCAGATTTTACCTGTCAGTGGCTGCACATGGCTCCTGAATAGCATAAGAATAAGAGAAATAGTGGATTTATTTTTTTATTTCAACAGTCTTTTTTTTTTACTTTAACCAATTGAAAAGAAACAGTGTCATAATAAATAAAATTATTGTTAAAAATTAAATTATGTTTTGTTTGTCGCATATGGTTAACTATTTATGTGATGTGGGTAAATGGTGTGTTTCAATCCGGCCACCACCACAAGTATATTTCAAACCTGTGGGAAGCACTGTACTAATGCCTATGTGTCAGCATAGTGGCAGATTCAAAACAAGACTAATGGCCCATGCTAATGAGAAAGAAATTGTCATTAATAGGCGGAGCTGACTGACTGCTGCCACACAACTGTGTTTAAACCCATTATAAAAGTGATTTTTTCATAATAGGTCCCCTTTAATTTATAAATATGAAACATTTAAATGATATAAAAAATGTGGATATTAGCAAACAGTTGTTTATATCAGTTAAAAAGTATTTCTTTTTGCATGCCATATTTCAAACGTTTACGTTATTTTATCTTTTGCTCCCTCTAGTGGAGTGGCATTGTAATATTATTCTTGCAAAGAGTCACTAGCATTTTAGCAAAAAATTGTTCACATTTGTCCACACTAAAGCACACCAGTTTGGCAGTGGTCAAAAAACATTCAGAAAGCATTTGGCATGATTCACTGTTGAAAACTGATTAAAAAACAAAACAAAACTTGGTATTCCTTAAAAAAACGGGTAATTCTGTTGGGAGTTTTGTTTTAATATATGATATGTTTAACAGAATAATAAAAAAAAGATAATTGTGAATTTTTATCTCACAATTCTGACAGGAAAAAAAATCTGAATCGCAAGCTATAAACTCAGTAAACCCCCAAACATTTTTTACATCTTTTCTCAGAATTGCTGCTTTATGTCTTGCAATTGCAAGTTTATAACCATTTTCACAATTCAGACCTTCATTCATTCATTTTCCTTTGGCTTAGTCCTTTATTTATCAGGGGTTACCACAGCGGAATGAACCACCAACTATTCCAGCATATGTTTTACACAGCGGATGCCCTTCCAGCCGCAACCCAGTACTGGGAAACATCCATACACACTCATCCACACACATACACTACAGGTTTATTCAATTTACCTATAGTGCATGTGTTTGGACTGTGAGGGAAACCGGAGCACCCGGAGAAAACCCACGCCAACATGGGGAGAACATGCAAACTCCACACAGAACTCTAACCAGCGACCTTCTTGCTGTGAGGCGACAGTGCTAACCACTGAGCCACCGTGCCGCCCCAATTCAGACCTTATTTCATGAAAATCAATTTTTTTTGTGGAGTTTGTGGGTTTATAAGTTGAACCTGAGTGCCAATTTAGCAAAGAAAATTCTGAACTCTTGAGAAAGCAGGTCAGAATTGTGATAAAAGGTCACAATTAGCCATTTTGATTGACCCTTTATTCCACAGTGTAAACAGTGTAAACAAATATCCACATAAACTGCCCAGCTAGCCCCTGTAAATGCTATAATGAGCCGGCGTCCCCCATAAGAATTAATTACAGCTGGGCAACGGCAAACTTACATCATTCCCCTCCATCTCAAAAGCATCGAAAAGCAGTGTGATGCGGTACTGCACCGGGGCAATGAGCTGCCACACACAGTTCTTATTAGGCGGATATTCCTGCGGCCATCCGGGACTGTTAAAGGAGCCATTGAGTTTGGAGATGAAGCCTCCGCAGGCAGCTGCTGGGATCAGATGGAGACAATATTATTATTATTACACCACCTAAACCACATGAAAAGGCACACACATGAGTCAAAATGCAGAATTTAGGAGTTTAGCAAAACAAATTCGGCTTTGAACGCTTTCAGCAGATCTTTTCCTGCTTTCTGCCGCTCAATTATTAATCTTTGCCATTGCCAGAAACATCAAAGCTGGACACAGATCTAAAGCAAGCTAAATAATACAGGCATCAATTGCATGTAAACACCGTTGATTAATAAGAGAAATGAATATGCTGAACAAACTTAAGGTTGGCTTGGTTTCATTAATGCATGCACATATATCTTTAATCATTCTATATTTCTAAACTAATTGAACAGTCTGCAATGAAAACCAATCTTATGAGATAGCTCTGATTACTGTCTGCTTGCTGGTTTTCTTCTGAGATTCTGAAGCGCTGTATGAATGATCATTAGCGCTCCTATGATTATAATGCATGCACCAGAAAAAAGAGAGACATGGATTGAGCACAAACATGTTTTATACATCATACAGAATGAAACGGCTCATGCATCTGAAAAAGGCCTACTATAGGTTAATATGAAACATTTTATTTACATGAAATGAGGATGTACAGTATTTAAAAACACTTCAGCTAACTTATTTTAGGGTTAGCCTATTTTTTTTTCTCCCTAAATTTACATTTGGCTTAACATGTACACTGTTTTGCATGTGTATGAAACATGAAAACATGAGGTCTACAAATAAACTTCAATATAATAATACATGAGCATTTTATTTATATATTTGTTTTCTATTATTTCATTTTATTATGGAGAAGGGTTGAGAACAATATTATATATATATATATATATATATATTTATTAGGGCTGCACGATATTGTAAAACATTGTGTTTTTTTATTCTGCGATATATATTGCGATATGAATTTTACTAGATGTGTTGAATAACTATTTGCAAAGAATTGATAATTTTAGATTGATTGGGATGCTTCTGTAGGAGAGTCTATAAGCATAAAATATAAGAAACAATCTACAAGTACAGATAAATTCAATAAAGAAAGAGATACGAATTAAATAAACATCGTTTTATTGTATTCCAAGGCGTCAAACTGTATTCAAGTATACAGTAATAGAATATTCAAATGTAAACTAATACTGCATAGTCTTCGTTTTATAAACAATTCAATGAAATTAATCGTTATTAATTTGTCAAAGTTACAAATGGCACAATTTCTTATGCCTGAATGCTCTTAAAACCCTCACACAGTCACATGCCTAAAAAAACACTTGTGAAATTATATATTATTCATTCATTTTCATTTTCTTTTCGGCTTAGTCCTTTTATTAATCAGGGGTCACCACAGCGGAATGAACTGCCAACTTATCCAGCATATGTTTTACACAGCGGATGCCCTTCCAGCTGCAACCCATCAATGGGAAACACCCACACACACTCATTCACACACTACGGACAATTTAGCCTACCCAATTCACCTGTACCGCATGTCTTTGGAGCACCCGGAGGAAACCCATGCGAACACGGGGAAAACATGCAAACTCCACACAGAAATGCAAACTGACCCAGCCGAGGCTCGAACCAGCGACCTTCTTGCTGTGAGGCGGTTGTGCTTCCCACTGCGCCACCGTGACGCCCCAAATGATATATTATAATTCAGAAATTATATATTGTAATTATAATCCAACTCAACATTGCATATAATTGTGATGTGACTATTGCGAATGCTCAGATTGCGATAACGATGCTGAAACGATATATCATGCAGCCCTAATATATATATATCGTTCGTATATGATATGTTCAGTAGAAAAAAAGCGCTGTCAAATATTCTACAAAGAAATTCTACAAGCAAATCACAATACAAAATGAATACAATATAGCAAAGATAATACTCAAACTGCTTTTCAGGTTTTTCATGTACCTAACAGTAGAAAAAAAAAATCATCAAATTACACTGCATACTGTATATAAACCTTAGCTTTATAAATTAAATAAGGGTTAACCATTACTGAGCTTGATTGCTGTTCAGTTAAGAGCAGAGTAGACACAAGCACAGACGAAGCACAATGAGAACTGATTACACACTGATTACAGCCACATTTCCCCAATGTTTACATTCCAAGGCAGAACCGATTGAAAGCTTGTCAAGTCAGACAAGGGTGGACACATAATTACTGGTCAGAACTGAAATTTATCATTGAGAAGCAAGACATTGCATATTGTAACTTTCTCCTAAAGCGTCTCCTACTTTAGTGTTCACTGATGGGACATTTACTTGCGGGGAGCCTTGTTTCAGCACATGGACATACATTCTAACATGCACAGAGCCAGTTCAGAAAGTAATTAAAGGAAGGGAGAAATGCAAAATACAATTTTTTAATCGTAATGCAAATCAGCTGGTGACATGGTGGCGCAGTGGTTAGCGCTGTCACCTCACAGCAAGAAGGTCGCTGGTTCGAGCCCCGGCTGGGTCAATTGGCATTTCTGTGTGGAGTTTTCTCCCCGTGTTGGCGTGGGTTTCCTCCGGGTGCTCCGGTTTCCCCCACAGTCCAAAGACATGCGCTATATAGGTGAATTGAATGAACTAAATTGTCCGTAGTGTATGTGTGTATGTCCTGGTTCTCCAGGTTGGGGGTTGAGTACTGGGCTAACAACCCATGTCATAAAAACTAGATGTTACGAAACACCAATATGGTGCGGCTAAATATCAACTTTGATATAAATTGCCCTGGGAGTAAGTAAGTGATGCAAATCAGCTATATCCACATGCGTAAATAAACCGTGGAGGTTGAACCAAACCAATAGCATCCCTATATTATCAGAAAAATTTAGCATTCTGGTATAAAGCAGATTGATTTAATCCAATTCAGCAGTTGATTTACTTTATATATTAAACTTGGAAACATTACACAAATGTCTCCTTTGTTAACAATGGGCAACATACCTGTACTTTTGCAACAGTTAGAATTGTCTAAAATCTTCGATGAATTTAAGTTTTTATAAAAAGAAATAAGCACATGACTAATAAATTGGATATTTTAAAAAATACTTAGATAGTCTGACCAAGAATGAAAATCCTGCCATCATTCGCTCACCCTTTACTTGTTCAAAATCTATTTGAGTTTCTTTCTTCTGTCGAACACAAAAGAAGATACTTTAAAAAAATGCTGGTAGCTGCTACACACTGACTTCCATGGAATTTGTTTGCCTACTTTCATTTTTGGATGAACTGTTTCTTTAATTGACTTAATAAAGAATAATTTGGGTTAAGAATGTAAACAATGTCGTCAAATCAGTTTCCATTCACATGTATCACTAAAAACAAGTAAAAATGCAATATTTCTTATGCCAGGTCAGTCAACACATCTGAGCACATACAGTCCTTTAACTCAAGATGACTTTCATTCATTCATTCATTCATTCATTCATTTTCCTTCGGCTTAGTCCCTTATTTATCAGGGGTCGCCACAGCGGAATGAACCCCCAACTATTCCAGCATATGTTTTACGCAGCAGATGCCCTTCCAGCCACAACCCAAAACTGGGAAACATCCATACACTCTCATATTCACACACACACTCATACACTACGACCAATTTTGCTTACCCAATTCACTTATAGTGCATGTCTTTGGACTGTGGGGGAAACCAGAGCTCAAGAAGACTTGTGTTTTCAAAAGTTTACATTTAAGACCCCCAAAAAAGGTTAAAATAAATAATTAAATATTTAATAAACGGCCAAAACGCATCATTTATTTCCCCATATAAAGTTGAAAGAAGCATGCTGTTATGTAAACTCCATCAAAGTCTATAGAATTTTTTTTTAAAAACAGACTTTAAAATGTGACCACACATCTCTCTTCAATAAGCCTCATAATATCTCCATTCATGTCTCTGGCACAAACAAACCTAGGTCCCACATGCTCTAAATCTCCCAGTACAATTGCATTAACAATCCCTGCAATCACAATCTGACGAACTAATATGACGAGAAGCCAGTTGCCAATCAGAAAACGCTTGAAGCCTGATTGGAGAGCAGCAAATAAAACACTGGCTTTTCACTTAGGACATAATTATGACGTTACACTCGTACTCAGACACACTTGTACACTTCACCCAACTGATTATTGATATTAAATCAATGGCTTGAGGCAACCACTTTATGTCTGATTTCACAGTCTGTTCCCTACATATTTACAAAGGCCCAAGAGAATAAGAATAAGAGGTAGAATTAAATCCCACATCCTGATTTAGTCATTATGTTCAATAAATACAACCGGATACTGCAGATTTGTCATACACTACAAGTATCTTAACTGCATTTATGGAAAAACATTAAATGCTATTACAGAAGAGCTATCTTCTATTCCAATACATGTTGAAATGTCATTTATTTCAGTGATGTAAAGCTGAATTTTTATTATCATTGGTCCATTTTTCAGTGTTAAATTTAATAGCTTATTTGCTTCTTATGAAACAAGTATTAACATATTATTACAATGAAGCAGTAAAGTGAAGTAATGTTTTTTTTTATTAAATAAAATTATTTATTCATTCATTCATTTTCTTTTCGGCTTAGTCCCTTTATTAATCTGGGGTCGCCACAGCAGAATGAACCGCCAACTTATCCAGCATATGTTTTACGCAGCGGATGCCCTTCCAGCTGCAACCCATCACTGGAAAACATCCATACACTCTCATTCACACACATACACTATGGACAATTTAGCTTACCCAATTCACCTATAGCGCATGTGTTTGGACTTGTGGGGGAAACCGGAGCACCCGGAGGAAACCCACGCGATCACGGGGAGAACATGCAAACTCCACACAGAAATGCCAACTGACCCAGCCGAGGCTCGAACCAGCGACCTTCTTGCTGTGAGGCGATCGTGCTACCCACTACGCCACAGTGACGCTTTAAATGTATTTAATTTTAATTATAATCAATTCATACTTTTTGATTTAGCTAGGATGCATCAAAAGTGAGAGTGAAGACATTCATTCATTCATTCATTCTCTTTTCGGCTTAGTCCCTTTATTAATCTGGGGTCGCCGCAGCGGAATGAACCGCCAGCTTATCCAGCAAATGTTTTACGCAGCGGATGCCCTTCCAACTGCAACCCATCACTGGGAAAAATTCACACACACTCATTCACACACACACATACACTACGGACAATTTAGCCTACCCAATTCACCTATAGCGCATGTCTTTTGGGGGAAACCGGAGCACCCGGAGGAAACCCCCGCCAACACGGGGAGAACATGCAAACTCCACACAGAAATGCCAACTGACCCAGCCGAGGCTCGAACCAGCGACTTTCTTGCTGTGAGGCGATCATGCTACCCACTGCGCCACCGTGACGCCGCAGTGAGGACATTATCAATGAAAATTAGAATTAGTAATCTATACAAAACATTCATATTTCAATTCAGTGCTGTTCTCTTTTGAACTGTCTATTCATTAAATAATCTGTTTTTAACAATGATGACATGAAAACTAATATTGATAACTGAAAACCAATAATGACTCTTCATCAAATCAGCATAACGCACCTATTTCTGAAGGATCATGTGACATTGAAGACTGGAGTAAAGATACTAAAACTTCAGCTTTGAATCACACAAATTAATTCTACAATATATTCAAGCAGAAAACAGGTCTTTAAAATTGTAATAATATATCGCAATATTACTGTATTTTTTTTATCAAATACATCCAGCCTTGTTGACGTGTGTACATATATATATGTACACACCGGGTGCTCCGGTTTCCCCCACAGTTCAAAGACATGCGCTATAGGTGAATTGAATAAACTAAATTGGCCGTAGTGTATGTGTGTGTGTATGGATGTTTCCCAGTATTGGGTTGCAGCTGGAGGGGCATCCACTGTGTAAAACATATGCTGGATGGCGGTTGGCGGTTCATTCCGCTGTGTCGACTCCTGATGAATCAAAGGACTAAGCCGAAAAATGAATGAATAAAGTCTTATTTGTTTTATTTCGGCTACAATAAAATCAGTAAAAACAATTTTTTAAAAAACATTTTAAGGTCAATATTATTAGCCCCCTTAAGCAATATTTGTTTTCGATTGTCTCCAGAACAAACCACTGTTATACAATAACTTGCCTAATTACCCTAACTTTACCCTAATTAACCTTGTTAAGCCTTAAAATGTCACTTTAAGCTGAATACTAGTATCTTGAAAAATATCTAGTCATATATTATTTACTGTCATCATGGCAAAGATAAAAGAAATCAGTTATTAGAAATGAGTTATTAAAACTATTATGTTTAGAAATGTGTTGAAAAAAATCTTCTTTCTGTTAAAAAGAAATTGGGTAAAAAATATGGGGCTAATAATTCAGGAGTACATCAACTGTATATATATATATATATAACATCAGAATAACATCTTTAGATTTCTGCTTAAATGTCAGCACCAATAGTGGTTTGTGTGTCAACACTAGGTGAGGTGAGTCATGAGTTTGACACGTGGTTTAACATGAACAGGTATCATCAGTATCACCTGCGCAGCTCCGTCTGTCCGGGGCGAGCTCAAAGCCAGGGTCGCAGGCACAGTGGAAGCTGCCCAGTGTGTTGATGCAGCGCTGCTCACAGTGACCATTATCAGGCCTGGAGCATTCGTCAATCTCTACATTACAAACACAAAATCAAGCTTAGAAAGTCACGCAGCAGCCAAAGCAGTCACAGCATGCAGTTCACAAGCGTCACCTTTAAAGAAATGAGCTGCAAATCCAGCTTTGTTCACAGAGCCATCGGACACAAACTTCATCCACAGCTGGTTGGAGCTGCTCTTGAAATCGTCTGGCTTTTCGTAGCCGCAGAAGCGTCCCAGCAGAGGACTACTCTCTGAATCTCCGTCTCTCACTTCCAGATAGTCATAAGCACAGTTGTCATGTTTCTCGATCTGCGTGTGAAAGGATAAGATTGTAAAAGAAACATTATAACATGTCTCTGTAACACTTTAGCTTAAGTACCAAGTCTCACTACTAACTAGTGTCTTATTTCCTGCCTATTATTAAAATACTGGCTGTTTATTAGTACTGACATATTATGCATGATCTTAGAGTGCTATTACACCTAGATGTTTGTTTGGAGAACCTGGCGCATTTGCCCCCTTAGCTCGGTTCATTTGGGCATATGTGAAACCCACAATTGCGCTCGGATCTGTGCCAAAACAATCAGTCTGAGACCGCCTGAATATCTGTAAATTAGCAGCTTTTCGTATTTTGTGATTCATGTTTTTATTCTATAATTTCCCTGTTTATTTATGCTTTTGAATTGCATTATGGGATCTTGATCTTTCTTCCAACAACTTTTAACCTTGAAAAGTGACTTTTATTAACATTTTTAATAGTTTGACATGATATATTGCCTGTGTTGGTGTTGTATATTACACTACAAAAACCTTGTAATAAACTGCCAGTACACTTTCTGTTATTTTACAGACTAATTTCTCTACATATAATACTTCTTATGCATTATATTTTTTTGAAATACTAAAATGTCAATAAAAGTCACTTTGTTAAACTGTTGAATTTTCAACATCAAAAGTCAACAGAGCAGAGATCAACAACCCATAATGCAATTCACAACCGTAAATAAACAGAAAACACCTGTAAATAACAAAATATGGAAACTGTTAATGAACAGATATTTTTTTACAGTGTATATCGTGATATGATCATTTTATCATATCACCCAGCCATGAATATACACTACCTGGCAAAAGTCTTGTCGCCTATCCAAGTTTTAGGAACAACAAATAATAACTTGACTTCTAGTTGATCATTTGGTATCAGAAGTGGCTTATATGAAAGGCAAAGGCCTCTAGATTACACTTATTTCACCAAAATAAATACATCTCTGCAATGACTCAAATAACTTATGAATATAGTCATCTGGAATGCAAAGAAAGCGTTCTTGCAGGACTCCCAGAGTTCATCAAGATTCTTTGGATTCATCTTCAATGCCTCCTCCTTCATCTTACCCCAGACATGCTCAATAATGTTCATGTCTGGTGACTGGGCTGGCCAATCCTGGAGCACCTTGACCTTCTTTGCTTTCAGGAACTTTGATGTGGAGGCTGAAGTATGAGAAGGAGCACTATCCTGCTGAAGAATTTCCCCTCTCCTGTGGTTTGTAATGTAATGGGCAGCACAAATGTCTTGATACCTCAGGCTGTTGATGTTGCCATCCACTCTGCAGATCTCTGCACGCCCCCATACTGAATGTAACCCCAAACCATGATATTTCCTTCACCAAACTTGACTGATTTCTATGAGAATCTTGGGTCCATGAGGGTTCCAGTAGGTCTTCTGCACTACCTTCTACCTTCTGCCACTTTTTCAAATGATCAACTAGAAGTTAAGTTATTATTTGTACTTTTGTCACGTAGTGTACAGATTTTTGTGGCCTCAGAGTCTCAGTGTCTGAGGCCAGTTATAGAGTAACACCTGAAAAATAACACCATACTTTACCTCAAATGACTGAAAGACAAGGCCCACGTGAAACCCCTCAGGTACCACAATCTTCCACGTGCATGCTTTATTTGGCCGATAGTCATCAGGGTAATTGGGAGACTCGATCTGTCCGCTGTCTCGTCTCACTTCTCCTCCGCAAATCGCTGAAATAGTGTACAGGACATCACAATACTAACCCTCTATGAGTTCAGATGAGAACAGAAAGCTCTCAGCTGGAGATTTACCTTCATAGACGGCAGAGAAGCCTTTTCCCACCCAATTACTGGTGCTGCGAAACTCAATCCACAGTTCGCTGTCTGTGGACACGATGGCCTCCGGGAGCTGATCTCCACATATGCGGCCTAAAGCAAACGCAACAAACTGATCAAAAAACATGATGGGCAGGGCTGATGAAATATTCGGTGATACACTTTGCTATTTTAATAACCTTGAAGCTAAAGTGGACCCTATTCACATTTCTGGGTTTCTCAGTAGTGGAAGTCGTCATGGTTGGGTAAACTTAGAGCGCAGTGAATGGGAGAGTACAATAAATATGTTTTTGCATTTCTATTTGCTCAAATAATAAAAGAAAAACTCAACGATGGTGTTATCAAGACTTTCAGAAAAATGAAAAAAACAAATAGTGTGAGACTGATAACGGCAGCCAGAAGAGAGCATAACGTCAGATTTACTGTCCCGCCTCCGTACATGCTGCATTACAAACACCTCACATTAGCGGTAACTAATTTTAATATACAGTTGAATTCTAAATGATTCAACCCTCCTGCGATTATTATTATTCTTTTTTATATTTCCCAAATGATGTTTAACAGAAGGAATTTTTCACAGTATTTCCTATAATATTTTTTCTTCTGGAGAAAGTCTTATTTGTTTTATTCCGACTAGAATAAAAGCAGTTTTTCAAGATTTTAAGGTCAATATTATTAGCCCCCTTAAGCAGGATTTTTTTTTTCAATTGTCTACAGAACAAACCACTGTTATACACTTATAACTTGCCTAATTACCCTATCCTGCCTAGTTAATAAAATTAAGCCTTTAAATGTCACTTTAAGCTGAATACTAGCATCTTGAAAAATATCTAGTCATATATTATGTGCTGTCATCATGGCAAAGATAAAAGAAATCAGTTATTAAAACTATTATGTTTAGAAATGTGTTGAAAAAAATCTTCTCTCCGCTTAACAAAAATTGGGGAAACAAATATACAGGGGGGCTAATAATTCTGACTTCAACTGTGTATATAAATTTGTTGTAAAGATGATATAATACAAAGTATAGATTTATAAATGTACATGTGCTTTTTTTTTCTTTTTACAAAAATTTAAATATTAAAAACCTTCAAGGATTTGAGATGATGATGACTGTTAAACACATCCTGTCTTGTGAGAAGGGTCCATATGTTTCAAATAAAGTGTCATTTTTAATGCTTGAGTGTGTCCTGTGAACCAAATTGCCCCTTGAAGACAATAACCCTTTGACTGCCCCTCTATCAAACGGTTGACCATGTTTTTACTGTTTTAAATAATGACTGTTAAAGTCATTTAAAGAACGACTGTTTTAAATAATGGCTCACACACACAGCATTGTTGGTTTACAAAAAAATAAAAATAATCAAACAAACATCCTGTTGCACTACTACACTTGATTTTGGTTTTATTGTAAAAAAGCAAGAAAGCATGTTAAATGAGAATCTGAAATATTTTATGGCATACTTAAAAAAAAAAAAAAAAAGATGATTTAGTGTTCAACAATGTTTTATTTAGAATATTTTTGTTTAAATAAATTGGTCTTACACTTCATATTTTAAGATTGTTCATAGTATATGTATTAATTCTGGTACTTTTACCATAAACTGACAAATCAACCATTTGGTAGAGGTTGATATTTTAGAAATTAGGGATGTGTTGAAAAAAAATGCATTGAGTGTGTTAGCTAGCGACATTAGGAGTTAAGAAATTCAATCCAAAAAACATTTTCTTGGTGTGGTAGATAAAGGGTTAAAGAAATTCCAATCCAATGCAAAAATATGTTTGTTTTTTAAGTCACCATAAAATGGAAGTTAAGATTGTCCTTTTTTCCACTATCGTGACGTACATCCGCTTGAAACAGTCCTGAAACTAGAAAAAAGGTAGGGCGGTGCATGATTTCATTCTTTGGGAACCGTTTGGATTGTTAATAGATGAGCGTTGCTAAAAAAAAAAAAAAAAAAACAGAAGGAAGATTGACGAATGGACGAATTCAGAGCAGAAATGAGACACACACTAATAGCCCTGCCCTAAAGGACTTCCATGTGACCAGAAGTGAAAACAAGTAATTTCGAAAGGGAGTGAATATTATGGTTTTTAATTAAAGATTATGAGGGCAAATGAATTTCTACAAAATAATGAAATGAACAGATACATGGTTTATACATATAAAAATAAGAAGAGTAAATTTAGATTTCATGGCAACTTTAAGAAATGCACATATAATCTTTATAAATATGAGAACCTTTCAATGGTGCGCTTCTCCAGTATCCGTCGTGGACCTCCACATAGTCGTACCAGCACAGGTTACTTCTGTACAGATCCATCGAGGTAAAATTAAGAACGATCTAATAAAGACACACAGGAGTCGGGAGTCAGAAGGTTGTTCATATTACAATACAGTTCAAAGAAATGGATTCAGTAAAAGAGTTATAATAGAAATCTCTTGTGCTTACCAAGGCTGATTTATTTGATTTGATCAAAAATACAGTAAAAAGTAATTGGTTTTCTATTTCAATATATATTTTAAACGTACTGTATTTTTTCCTGTGATGGCAAAGCTGAATTTTGGGCAGCATTAGCTACTCCGGTCTTCGAATTTGTTTATTAAAAAATAAATTGAATAGAAAAATAAAGCACCAGTGAGTTTATAGGCTTTATATACTGTATTTCTCTTCTAGAACCCTAGTTAAAATTCTAGGTCTGTTGATTCAGCATGATCAAATCCCAAAAAACAAGCCCTGTCTATTGTCTAAGTGTCTATTGCCGTGTTTCTGTGGCTTTTTATCTTACAATTCCTTTTTTTTTTCTTAGAAGAACAAATATTTTTCACCAGGAGTTTGATTGACAGCTGAGCTGACCAATCACAGCACTGATATTACAGTATGCCAACCCAACGAGAACTTGAAGAGATGATGCCCACCCTCCGAAGACTTTGGGGACAATACACACACTTAAAGGGGACCTGTTATGCCCCTTTTTACAAGATGTAAAATAAGTCTCTGATGTCCTTAGAGTGTGTGTGTGAAGTTTCAGCTCGAAATACCACACAAATAATGTTTTATAACTCTCTGAAACTGACCCTTTTAGGCTTTTATCCTAATTGTGCCAAATTAAATTCAAATGAGATTGTGCTCTTTTTAAAAGAGGGCGGAGCTACAAATGCCTGTGTGTCAGCATAGTGGCAGATTCAAAAACAAGATTAACATCCTATGCTAATTAGGGAGAGATGGTCAAAAGTGGGCAGGGCTTTCCCCATCTAATGACACGTACAAAGGGAGAATGTCAATCAAAGTGTTTCTGCAGACTGTTTTTATCAAGTGTGATTATAAAAAATAGAATTAATGAATGTTTACCATTAGAAGCTGCTTATATTCACACACTGCTGACACACAACTGTGTTTAAACCCCTTATAAAAGTGATTTTTCATAATAGGCCACCGTAAATACACTTCACTGAACATGTATTATACACATAGACGTCACCATTTTGGAAGGACACTATATACAGTATAACTGCAGGTTAACTTTGTTTATATACTGTTCAACCTATACATTACTACATTACAGTCAAATTTAGAAAAGTTATCATGTGCACTTTCTGTGAAGCTGCTTTGAAATTATACTTATTGTGAAAAGTGCTATACAAATAATCTTGAATTTATTTTTTGCTATTTTTTTCCCAGACGAAACAACAAACTATATACAGTACAGTTAGTAGGTACACATTGGTGGACCTGAACTTTAACTTTTGTGAAAAGGTGCTCATAGTCATGAGAGATATATTTGTTGTCTGTTTAAAAAGAAGCCAAATAAGTACATATTTCTGCCTAATAAAAACCAAAGTTTGAAGCTGGTTTGAGGGCGATACGGTGGCTCAGTGGTCTCAGCAAGTAGGTCACTGGTTCGAGTCCCGGCTGGGTCAGCTGGCATTTCTGTGTGGAGTTTGCATGTTCTCCAGTGTTTCTTCTAGGTGCTCCGGTTTACCCCACAGTCCAAACACATGCACTATAGGTGAATTGAATAAACTAAATTGGCCGTAGTGTATGAGTGTAAATGAGTGTGTATGGGTGTTTCCCAGTGATGGGTTGCAGCTGGAAATGGCATCCGCTGCATAAAACATATGCTGGATAATTTGGCAGTTCATTCCACTGTGGCGACCCCAGATTAATAAAGGGACTAAGCCGAAAAGAAAATGAATGAGTGAAGCTGGTTTGTAGCATACAAAGAACACAGATTACTTTATTGGTACTTTCAATTGCTATTTAAATGTGGCTCATGTGTTATTGTAAAGGTTGCCATGGAAATGGATGGCTTTAAATTACTTATATTTTTATATCAATGTATACTTTAAAATGAATTGTTTAGTTAAAATACCCCCACCCCCATTTTAATAGTATTGATTTGGCACCAGTATCAAAACAACCTAAATAATACCCAACATTAATTTGAACCTTTCTCTTTCTTTTTTACTTAATATAAAGTCATTTTTTACACCCTGAATATATAATTCAGAAGCATAATGGAAACCTTTCTGTCTGAAATCATTTTCCTAAAAATGATTTATTATTTCCCAGAGTGAGCAGGAATCGACAGCACCATGGCTGGGAGCAAAAAAAAATGTTGGACACAGCAAGAGATTTTGTAATTGGTCAATTCTGAGTTCATTTCTTACAATTTGGACTTCACTTCTGACATTATAGCTCACAATTTGGACCTCGTTTCCTCAGAGTTATGAGCTTATGAGATTCTGTTAAAAATGCTTCTTTACTGAACTGAAGACTTCAAGGCTGGTGTATATTATAAGGGTAGAGATATAAACAGGTATTTATTGTTATTAGATGTAAATGGCCATCATAATGCAGCTCATACCAGTGGAAGAGTGCAAACTGTGTAGAGCCCCTGCTGGGTTCTTCAGTGTCAATTATGCTGTTTTGCAGAGTCTGATAACCCTCATTATTATAATGGCATAGTGCTTTTGTTAGAGAGAAAGAAAGAGAGAGAGAGAGAGAGAGAGAGAGAGAGAGAGAGAGAGAGAGAGAGAGAGAGAGAGAGAGAGACAGAGAGAGAGACATACAACACAACTAGAGAAATATTTCCCCCCCAATTTGAAACATCAATTAATTCATTTTTTTATTTTTTATTTAAATAACCTCACCATATACTTAGAGAGGATGAAGTGAAATCTAAACTGGCTGTAAATATCTCTATATATATCAGAATCAGAATCAGAATCGGTTTTTATTGCCAAGTGTGCTTACACACACAAGGAATTTGTTTTGGCTACAGAAGCTTCCAGTGTACATAAAGTGACAAGTGACAACACAAAATAAATATGAGGAAAAAAAAAAAAATAAAATAAAATAAAATACGACAAACATTAAACAGAGATGCAGTTAGACAATAGAGCTCTGGATGATGAATTGTTGTACAGATTTGTTATAAATATACAAGTTTTACAAGTTATAAGGTGCTGTGTACAAATGCGTAGGAGAAAGTATTGCATTGTATACTGTTATAAGGTGCTGTGTACAAATGCGTATGAAAAAGTATTGCATTGTATACTGTTATAAGGTGCAGTGTACAAATGCGTATGAAAAAGTATTGCACATGTTTATTGCACAGTAGGGGAATAATTAACTGTTCATGAGGTAGATGGCCTGAGGAAAGAAACTTTTCCTGTGTCTGGCTGTTTTTGTGCTCGGTGTTCTGTAGCGCCGGCCAGACGGTAACAGTTCAAACAGAAAGTGTGCTGGGTGTGAAGGGTCCAGAGTGATTTTGCGAGTCCTTTTACTCACTCTGGAAGAGTACAGTTCTTGAAGTGTAGGAAGGGTAGTGGCAGTGATTCGTTCATCAGTCCGGACTATTCGCTGTAGCCTACGGAGGTCGGTTTTGGCAGCTGAGCCGAACCAGACGGTGATTGAAGTGCAGAGGATGGATTGGATGACAGCTGAGTAGAACTGTACGAGCAGCTCCTGTGGCAGGTTGAACTTCCTCAGCTGACGAAGGAAGTACAGTCTCTGCTGGGCTTTCTTCACAATAGAGTCTATGTGAATGTCCCACTTCAGATCCTGAGAGATGGTGGTGCCCAGGAACCTGAATGACTCTACTGCAGCCACAGTGCTGTTCATGATGGTGAGTGGAGGAAGTGCAGGGGGGTTTCTCCTAAAGTCCACTATCATCTCCACCGTTTTGAGCGTGTTCAGCTCAAGGTTGTTGCATCTGCACCATAGAGCCAGCCGCTCCACCTCCTGTCTGTATGCAGACTCATCACCGTTCCGGATGAGGCCGATAACAGTAGTGTCGTCAGCAAACTTCAAGAGTTTAATGGAGGGGTCTTTTGCAGTGCAGTCATTGGTATACAGGGAGAAGAGCAGTGGGGAGAGAACACATCCCTGGGGGGCACCGGTGCTGATGGTGCGGCTGTCGGATGTGATTTTGCCCATTCTGACTAGCTGTTGTCTGTCTGTCAGAAAGCTGGTGATCCATTGACAGACAGAGCTAGGAACAGAGAGCTGGGTCAGTTTGTACTCGAGCAATGATGGGACGATGGTGTTAAAGGCAGAACTGAAGTCCACGAACAGAATCCTTGCGTAGTTCCCTGGTTTGTCCAGATGTTGTAGGGTATAATGCAGTCCCATGTTGACTGCATCATCCACAGACCGGTTTGCTCTATAGGCAAACTGCAGGGGGTCCAGCAAAGGTCCAGTGATGTCCTTCAGATATGCTAACACCAGTCTTTCAAATGACTTCATGGCCACAGATGTTAAGGCAACAGGTCTGTAGTCATTGAGTCCTGTGATCTTTGGCTTCTTCTGGATTGGGATGATGGTGGAGCATTTGAAGCAGGATGGAACTTTGCGCTGTTCCAGTGATCTGTTGAAGATCTGTGAGAAAATGGGAGCCAGCTGGTCAGCGCAGGTTCTCAGACAGGCTGGTGAAACACCATCTGGGCCAGGTGCTTTCCTTCTCTTCTGTTTCCTGAAGATCTGACGCACATTATCCTCACTGATCTGAAGTGCAGGGGGGGGGAGAGAGATGGCTGGAGGTGTTGATGGCTGTGTAGAGAGATCGTCAGGGTGGGTGTGGGGTGTCTCAAATCTACAGTAGAACTTATTCAGCTCGTTTGCAAGTTGTTTACTGCCATCAATGCTGGGGGATGGTGTCTTGTAGTTTGTGATGTCTTTCAGGCCTTTCCACACTGATGCCGGGTCGTTGGCAGAAAACTGGTTTTCCAGCTTTTTGGCATAGCTCTTCTTAGCCACACCAATCTCCTTTGTCAGTGTGTTCCTTGCCTGATTGTACAAGACCCTGTCCCCACTCCTGTAGGCATCCTCTTTGGCCTGACGAAGCTGTCTAAGTTTTGGTGTGAACCATGGTTTATCATTGTTAAATGATAAGTAGGTCCTGGTAGGGATGCATAGCTGCTCACAGAAACTGATGTATGATGTTACGGTATCTGTGAGTTCGTCGAGGTCGGTGGCTGCAGCTTCAAAAACACTCCAGTCAGTGCATTCAAAACAGCCTTGTAAGGCCTGTTCTGTGTCGTTGGTCCATCTCTTAACAGTCCTTAAAACTGGCTTAGTAGTTTTAAGTTTTTGTCTGTAAGTTGGTATAAGATGAACCAGGCAGTGGTCGGAGAGTCCTAGAGCTGCTCTAGCGACGGAACGATATGCATCCTTTATTGTGGTGTAGCAATGGTCCAAAATATTATTGTCTCTGGTGGGGCATGTAATGTGCTGTTTGAATTTAGGCATCTCATGTGTGAGTTTCGCCTGATTAAAGTCACCGAGAATGATAAAAACAGAGTCCGGGTGTTGTTGTTCTGTCTCTGTGATCAGATCAGCCAGCTGTTGCAGTGCAGTACTCACGTGTGCTTGCGGTGGAATATAAACACCGATGAGAATGAACGAGGAAAACTCCCGCGGCGAGTAGAACGGCTTACAGTTAATGAAAAGCACTTCCACGTCAGGACAGCACATCTTCTTTAACACAGTTACATCCGTACACTACCTTCTGTTGATGTAAAAGCATGTCCCACCACCGCGCGTTTTGCCCGTTGACTCCGTATCACGGTCCGCTCTGTACAGCTGAAAGTCCGGTAGGTGTAACGCGCTGTCCGGAATGGCTTCGTTCAGCCAGGTTTCCGTGAAACACAGAGCAGCAGAGTTGGTAAAGTTCTTGTTTCTGCGTGCGAGCAGAAGTAGTTCGTCCATTTTGTTAGGAAGAGAGCGGAGATTCGCCAGATGGATGCTCGGCAGCGCCGTTCTGAAGCCGCGCTGTCTGAGCCTGACGAGCGCGCCGGCTCGCTTCCCACGCCTGCGCGTCCTGTAGCGTTTCCCTAGTGCAGCTGCTCCGCCGACAACAATGTTCAGCAAAACGCCAGAGAAATCAAAAACCGGTTGGTGATTAATTGGAGTGTACTGCCGAATGTTCAGCAGCTCGTCCCTGGAATAACTGATCTCGTACGATGAACATAAAACAGGACAAACGAACAAAAACAGTGCAAAAACTGGAGAGCTCCACACCGAGGCGGCCATCCGCGGCGCCATCTTATGACGACGGCATACATATATATGTATATGTATATCTATATGTATATGTATATCTATATATATGTACATCATAAGAAATTGTTAATCTAAATTCATGTTATTTAATTTAATCTACACTGCTTTTTTTCTTGTAATTGTTATAATTATCAAAGATATTATCTGTTGCTTTTATTTTATTTTTTCT
>CAIGQV010016389.1:0-22372 GCA_903798115.1 Danio jaintianensis
ATCCAATTGCTTCTATGCTTATTGCTGTGAGGTGACTGTGCTAACCATCGTGAGCCACCGTGCTGCCCAATAATTTAAATGAATCTTAATTTAATCATTTTATTCCACCATGTTTCAAATTTGCAGTTTTTGCAAATCTCTTTCACAAATTGCACAATATCTGAATTTCCACTAAAACCGCAACGGTCAGACTAAATAGATTTTTTGGGTAGTCTGGATTAGTATCTATCTATCTATCTATCATGGGTTTTCCTGCTTAATCTTTTTTTTTTTATAGACTTGAGCCTGAAGCTTCTACTTTTTCTAAATATTTGCCTTTGTGTTTCTAGTAGGTTTTGGTTATTAAGCTAAGCATATTTAAGAGTTGTAGTTGAACTATGTGGTTTAAAGTACCGTGTTTCATTTGCTACAACGTGATTTCAGAACAGCATATAGTTTTACATTTATTATCAGGGATTTAATAAAGACCACTCAATTTTCTGTGATGCCAGAAAAAGTGTTTTAACAAAAGTATCATTTACTCATCTATCAAATTAAATTGAGAAAAATGTGTTTATATACATAGAAAACATAATAAATGCATGTGTCTGTGTAATTAAACTAAACTATAATTATATGTTAAATGGGTAAATCCTCATAGTTTAAAGAATAGTGGACATAGCTATAAATACTGGAAATGACAAATAACAGAGACTTCATATGTAGTAAAATGGCACTTGCTTTAACATATGCCATAGGTCTTTATTTATACTTAATCACACTTATGGTATTTGAATTGTTGTCTTGTTTTAATCATGGCAACACTGTATGATTGAGTAATTGCTGTTAAACACAATTCCCCATCAGCCTAAATCCCTAACAGAGCCACTGATGTGCCCTCAATCTTTCATCAAGGAGCATTTCTATTAATAGAAAAAAGCACAGGACTAAGACAACATGGCAAAAGTAACAACAGTTTTGGGCCAGAAAAGCTGTGTTTTTGTGACACATCAGGAAACAAATCTGTATAATGACACAGTATGTCCCAATTTTTCAAAAGGTTTATAAATACTACAGAATAAGTTTGTTTTTACTGGGTAGGGGGAAAGAATATACAGTTTCTTATACAGAAAAACAATGTAAACTATTGCATATTTTAAACAAGTATCATGTCCCCACAAACGTGTGTTAAATTAAAGGTAGTTAAACATCGCTCAGAACAGAAGGATGATTGATATTTGAGTCACTCCACCACAAACAACGTGTTGTTAAAATAATCTTTTAAATACATATATTTTTAATATATTAAATATTTTATTTTACCTTCTCTGCGCAAAAATGATTACGCACTATTCTGCGCACTAACGCTCCTCTCCTACAGATGGCAACATCCACATTCTGGCCAGGCGTGTCATACCGGAAGAGTCGGATGGACAGCAGCTCACCTTCTGCATGCAACCTGATTTGTGCTTTATTACTTTGTGTCGTTAAATAGTTTTCACATTGGTGGTAATTTTAGTCACGCTTTGAGCAGTCGGTGATATCTTCAAAACCGGGCATGGCAGTTGAGTAATGAGTACAAGTTACCAGGCATTATCAAAGGTTCATTGTTGCATTGCTGAACAGCAAGTCCTGGAGCCAAAGTGTTTGCAAATGCTCGTCGAAGACAACTAGGTAATTATCTGAATGAAGAAAGCTTTATACTGCATTCATTGTACTGACTCGGCAACAAAATCCTCAAAGGTTAATTTGCCTTTAAGCCATGAATATTAGATTTTAGACACTGTTTATAACCCAATTTCCTGGAATTCCTAATTACAGCCAGAATGATAAAAAACTATTCATATATATTTGAATTCATTGACGCATGTATGTACGGTTATATGTTTATTTCTTTTTAAATTAATCGAAACTAAAACATGCATGCGGTTAAGTAAAGTTAACTACTTTATGGCCTCATTATAAGGGGATAAGTTCATTTCTAGTAATTTATTTTGCATAATAAAATTACATATATATAATTTGACTGTTTATACACGTAAAATCCCGAAATCCCTGTAAATCACGAAAACCCATGTAAACATATTCCCTATATAAATATGAATAAAGCTTTAAATTTAGGTGTAAGTGCTGCTGAAGTGGAGATTTATAATTCACAAACTCATTTTGAGAAAACAGCCCATGTAGTGTAGCTGAAATCTACAGGCACACATTGATAAAATGCTATAATTGTTTGTGTTTAACGCCATTCCAAATAAAATGCTATGAAAGAAACCAAGCATATATTGGATACTTCCATTCTATTAGACAAAAAAAAAACACAGAAAAACCCTCAAAATGGACAGTTGCATGAAAAAACAGCATCTCATCTTGATAAATAAATAGACGCTCTTTTCCTTGGTGTCATGATGGCAAAATTAATCTATTGTTTCTTCTTTCTCAAGTCACCATGTCAGAGTTTACCCTTGATATCCAGCTGACAGAATTGGGTTTTTCAAACTGGAATTTTCCTCTCTGTGAGCCACCAAGTGTTAAGGAGACGTTTTTGCCGACTCAGAACGCCGCTGAAACGCCTGCAGACTGTCGTGAAGATCCCTGCATCATTCCAAACGTCTTAACAGAAAAAAGCTTTCTACAGGACCATCAGTATTTCTCTCCCTTCAAACCAAACTCTCCCAGCAAAGCAGAAACAGCTCAGAGTGATTCAAATATCATTAGCACTGAGAAGAAAAATAAGTCTGTTTGCAACTCATGGAATAAAGCAAGAAAAAGAGAGGGGGCAGGACGAAGAAACAGTGATGACTCTCAAGATGGAGAAGAGGGAAGGGACAAAGATGAAGAGGAGCAGACATGTGCAGAGGTGACGCTAGAATCCCCCATTCCTACCATGGAGGAAGTTATGTCTGGTGAAGAAGGGACAGATGAAAATGAAGTGGAATATGTTTTGACTGACGATGATGGGGATAATGTTGATGATGATGATGATGATGATGAAGAGGAGGAGGAAGAAGAGGAAGATGATATTGAGGAGGAGAAGGAAGAACAAGATGAGGATGTTTCCTGGTCAGGTACTGTATAATTGTAAAAAAAATTCTAAGTAGAAATGGGGTTTAATTTAATAAAGAAATTTTTTAGATTCCAGAGTCTGTTTGGGGGAGTATTGGTGTTTATACTTATACTGGTGTTCGTATGTCTGTGTACATGTTTAGCTATACTTTTGAGGGCCAAATATAATTATCTTTGAACCGGAAGATGTTGAGACTTATTTCAGTATGCTGACGTACTTCCAACTAAAATGGAATATTGAGTAGGGTAGGGGGCGGGGCTTTATTTTGCGCGTCATTTCCTCATAGCAAACTAATGGTCAGACAGGGTATTAATATAGAGTTGCTATGGAAGCCATCAAGTTGATGTTAACAGAATGACCACCACTGCAAATGAGGAATCAAATGGTCAGACTTTCATTGAGGATTACCAAAGCGCTATTTCAAATGATGTTTTCAGTGGATTAACGTGCACAAATTAATTATTCACCATAAGAATAACAATGTGAGCTTGCGTAAATTTTGATTTCATGTGGACTTCAAATATTATGGCATCTGTACTTTAATTACAATTTAATTAACTACAAATAGTTTTTTGTGTTTTGTGTATTTTTTTATGTTGTTTTTTTATTTCCTTAAGTTGAATCATTTCTCTCATTTACAGTACTTTATGTTAGTAGGGTAACTATACTTTGTAAATAAATTGTGCCATATTTTTTCAGTGCCATATTTAGCACTATAGTTATCTTTAGTTTTTTTGTGTGTGTTCATCTGTTAATCTTTTCTCTTCAATTTTAGAGTCAAACGAAAATGGAGAGAACAAAGACAATCGCTGCCATGTGTGTGATCTCACCTTCTCCTCTCTCTTCTTGCTCCGAGAACATTTGAATATGCATACGGGTGTTCGGCCGTACCGCTGCGACGAATGCGGCAAGCAGTTCTGCCAGTTAGTCAACTACCGCACGCACCTTCGCTCCCACTCACAGAAGGCCTCCATCCACTGTCGTGTTTGCTCGATCATCTTCGAGACTGAGGAGCAGCTCCAGCACCACTTGGACACCAACCACTTTGAGAAAGAGTTCTACCAGTGTGATTTTTGTAAGCAGATTTTCACTGACCTTGAGGCCTGCAAGGATCACGTTGAAGCGCACAGGCAACAGGCCAAGCGACATTTGTGCCTCAAATGCGGCTCCAGTTTTCGCCATCGCAACTCGCTCCTGCGTCACCTTGAGTGGCACAGCCGAGGCTTGTTCTCCTGCCCAGACTGTGAACGAACGTTCTCCAGCAAGGCTTCTTTATTACGCCACAGTTTCTCCCACTTGGGTGTCTTGCCGTATACGTGCTTGAAGTGCAAACGTCATTTCCGCTTGCCCTCGCTCTACCACAGCCATGAGTGTAAGCCTGAGAGCATCCAGTGCATGGCATGTTTGGTTTTCTTTCAGAGTCAGGAGGATTTTGACAAGCATAAGAAGGACACTGGATGCTGGGGTCATCAAGGGTCTTTGCCGACCAAGACCGATGAGATCCGTTGCATGGAGTGTGGAAAAGTGTTTGCGAGCGTTGAGGAGCTGAAGAAGCATGGGAGCACACACCAGCGGGTCCTGAAATGTGCAGAGTGTGGGATGGGTTTCCGTTCTGCGCTCATGCTTATGTCGCATATGGGAGGACATGCGGGACAGCGGCCGTGCCTCTGCCAGGACTGTGGCCTGGGCTTCCCCCATCAGCAGGGTTATGACAGCCACCTGAAAACTTGTGGAGTGGAGGCGCCACCGGTGGTAAGATTTTATTATTTTATTTTTCTTTCATTCATTGAGTTGTTCATTAGCCCCGGTCACATGAAGGATAATGGTGGGAATGTGTAGAATAAAAATGGTTCTAAATTTAAAAGAACCGGGCAGTCCTCACTAATGGCACAGAGGAACAACATTGTTGGAATCTTTTTCAGAACTTTTTGTTTTATCCATTGAGTGCCAGTCAGAATCAATGAGAGTGCTTTTAAAGTGACACATGACATAACTGCAGCACACTTAAAATACACTGAATGTTATCTTGCATTATTATGGACACTGCACTAAAACAGTTCTTTATTAAACTAATATAATACATTGATACAGTTTCTAGGTATAATCATCTTTATTTATTGTTCTTATTGTATAAATAGAAATGGCAAACTTTGACTTTATTGATAAATGTAACACTACTGTTTCATTCCAATGATCAGTAATTGAAATTACAATGTTTTTATTTGAAATTGGGAAATGTTGTCAGTCATTTATAGAATAATAAATTGAAGAAACCGAGTATTTTCATGTTCTTATTTGCTTTACATAGCTGTATATATTAAAACTGCATTAACGCATAAATATATTAAATAAATGCATATATTTTCTGAAAACCTGCTTAAAAAAATTCTTTTATTGTAATGTATATCTTTTTAATACTTTTAAGACTTTTTGTTTTAGTTCATACATTTAGCAGTGCTTAATAGTGGGCTTTCTAGCATGGAAAAAGATAGTCAACTTTACATTTTTACACTTTCCCGAATTACCGTTTAAAACTATGATTATAAACCTTTTTCTTTTTTTTATTTCATGTTTAATCTCAAAACAAAAGTTTGAAATCTCTTTCTCTAAAGAACTTCAAGTTATATAAATGTGTGTGAAAAATAAATGTCCTATTATTGTAATCTTCTATTTCTGTTTACAGGTTACTGTGAAGAAGCCAAAACTGAAAGCAAGCCCTACTCAACAAATAATAAAACCAGTTGCTCAAAGCATAATCTTTCAAACTATCCCTCAGCCCTCAACCCCTCATCCTGCAATGTTCTCTAGTGGCTTGAAGAAAGTGCAGATGCTTCCACTGACTGAGCAGAACAGGACTGCTGATGGCAAGTGGAGTCTGACCTTAAATAAAAAGCCTCCTCCAGGAATGCCTTTAGTGATGCTTCTGCCAGTCTCCACCTCAGGTCCTACCAAGAGCTCGCAAACGTTCCTACCTTCATCGCTAGTCTTAGAATCTCCTTCAACCACTCCAAATATCATTCCCTTTTCTATGGCCCCATCCAGCAGCGTCATCACTAAAGAAGAGCCCAACATTCCCTCAAACACACTCATTCCTGTGGAAAGTCTTGACAGTACCTCAAAGAAGAGGTGGACCATTGTAGAAGATCATGGTTCTGTTCATGTTTTTGGTATGGAAAACTTAAAGGCAGGTGAACAGGCTACAGTTATGATAAAAGATGAAAGAATGAATGTTGCTACGCAAGTAATGGAGAATGAGCAAAACAGTCAATCAAATATGAAACCTAATGTATTGGGGGATGAAAAAACGAATCCAGGGGGTTTGTCAGATGATGTTAATCCTGCATGCACAGTTACACCATTGTGTCTAATAAAGGAAAAGGATGATGATGATGATAGCATCAATAAAGCATCTCCAGACCTGATGGACCTCGAGTTCTCACCTGGAGATGAAGTTAATGTCCCTTTAAAGAGAAACTCAGAAGGGCAAATACTGGATTCTTCACAGACAGACACTCTTGTTTCTGCTTCATCAGAAATTACTCATCACAATAGTAAAGATGAGCAAGGTTTCGAAGAAGTTAAGTCATCTGACAGGATGTGTACAGAGTCAGAGACGGAATTGTCCTTTATGGAGGAAAAGGCAGATAATGGTCCACAGGGTCAAAACGAGTCTGGCTTTGATGTGGAGGTGGAGATTCGGGAAGATGTGGATTCGAGCAGCACGGAAGTGGAGATTGGCGATGAAGACAGTGGAGTGGACATGCTGGATGGTGAGCTTCATGAATGCGTGACTTGTGGACAAGTTCTTCCAGAGAAGGACATGGTCCAGCACTACATGAAGCATGCGGCGGTCAGTGACGGTCCTGAGCACTCGCCTGTTAACAGTGGCACACACACTACACAACACACCCCTCCATGCAGCCCGCTTAGAAAAAGACTGCGGTCTGGCACAGTGCTGTGACGTCAGTTCAAGAATAATTAGATTATTTTTTTAATTATTATTATTTTTAATTGATTTGACTTTATTAATATTACACCATCTTTACATTTTTCATTTCCCTGGGCAAACAGGTGTCACAATTATTTTTCTTGGATGGTGAAAAGTTTGGTGAATGTTAAAACCAAGTGTCTTTTGAATGTATTCCGGTTTGCTTTCACAGCATTTCCACTATGATGTGCAAGATACAATAAATATAGATTAGGAAGTGGGTAATGCTTTCTTGTGTTTAACAACATTATTTATTACATGGTGATTTGGGTAATCAGCAGTGTTAGATCAGCTGTTTAATTACTGCACACTTTGATTAATTGTATTACTGCACAGCTTAAAGTGACAGTTCACTCAGCAAAAAAAAAAATCTGTTTTTAATTTTCTCACCTTCAGACGGTCCAAGATGGGGTTTTTTGTTTGTTTTTTTCACTTCAGTAGAAGATTAAAGAAGATTTTGGGTGGTTTTTATTTGTGGTCTTTTAATGATTCATACAAAGCAAATACATTGTATGTTAAGCGCTTCTGGGTAAGCGAACATATTCATGCATTTCTGTATTTCAAAGATAAGTTGCCTTCCGAATTTAATGGTGCCAGCGTTTGCTTATCTTTTCAGGGGATTGTTTTTACTTTCCTTTTCTCATTTAATCTTTTAGTACAGAAACAAAAGCAGAAGCTTCTAGCTTGCTGTGTTAAAATGTATATGTTCTGTACTTAATGACTATAATTTTTTTTCTAACCTTACGCTATTATTTTTTGGGGCTGTCGTCATTTTATTAATTTAGAATCTCGATGTCATTTGATTTTATACATTTAGGGGGTTATTGCTGCAGATTATGCTTAAAGTGAAATATTTTAATAAACATAAAATGAAAACTTGCTGTTACTGAGAATAAAGTGTTTGATAATCGGCAGTGCTATATGCATGTCTCATTAGTGGGCTATTGTTTAGGTGGTTTAAACCTATGGTGACTCATAATGGAAAGGGAAAAACCTTTAATGGCAAGTGGGCGGAAGTCTCGGCGATCAACATGTCAACCGTTTATATGAATCGCAGCACATCACTTGGTTGGTAAGAAAGACTCTCTCGGTATTCAAGAGTTTAAAAAACCTTCATGCCTTTATTTTGTATTTTAGTTTCGAGCGTTCTTACGGTAATCGTGTTACTTTTCCATTAAAACAGACAAGTTAAATAGAAAAAAGACTTCTGCTTATGTTACTTTTATGCGCAAGCTTGTGATAATTTATATCTGGTAATAATATGTTGTATAAATGCAGTCGGTGAAGCGTCTCTGCATCTATATAGTTATGTTGTTGATGCATGCCTTTTTTATTTTTACGCAGTAAAATAAATGACCCATTTGCTTAACTTAAATATTACTTGTATTACATGTGCTGTTCACTGATGATTTCCCTTTTTTTTCTCTCTCTCTTTTTTTTGGTGATATTTTGCACACGTATTCTTATCGTGAGCAAGATCGCGGAAAAACGTGATAAACAGGAAATGACAAAGATAGGACTTCAATTGTTTCTCCTCTCTCTGATAGGTATGTGACAGTTGTTTCTTTACCACCTCTCCTCTTTTCCTGTTGTCTGAGACCACCATGCAGTGCAGTGTGTGCATATATCCTGTTAGATGTATCAAACAGAGGTGTCACTTTCCACACATATTTGTGTGGGTATGTATTTGCATTAATTACAGTTCTGAGTGCACTGTTTTGGGCCAAATTATGCACACTATTGATCTCTCTCTCCCTAATTGTGCTGTCTATTTAAAAATGAAGTGATATTTATTTGTAGGTTACTTTTTTTGTAACCTTATAATGTTGTGATTGATACATGTTTATAATTGTAATATGATTCTTTTAAATTGTATTAAAGTTTGTTGAAATAATTTTTCTCTCTCTTTTTCAAGCCATGGCCAGAGCTGATAGAGGTAAGATTTTATGTTTGTTTTGATTTAGTCCGCAACATATAGTTCATAAGATTTGTCATATCAATCTCAAATGCTGAAGATACACAGGGCAATTTTGCAAAGCGATGTTGCTTGGCTACTTTTCTGTTAAGAACAAGCAACAATATTGTATCTGTCACACTTTGGCCTAATTAGTTACCCTGTGTCTGGCCTGGTTGCCCATATATGGCATAATTTCCTAAAGCTGCCCAGCAACATTGATCAAAAAGTTCAGTGCAGTGTATCATCAGCATTAGATATTTGACTGTTAAACTGTTGAAAATAAAATTAATGAAACTAGTTCATTTCACTCAAATACTTAAAAAGTTAATTGTACTTAACACTAATATGTTATGTGAATCCAAAAAGTTGCAGTGTTAATGTGAACCTTTCCTGAGTAGAAGGGGAGTTGTAGTTCCCAGCATGCTTAGCATTTGATTGTATAAGGGACATAATTAAGTGTTTTTCTATCTAATCAGTAATTTTATGCTGTGTTATGTTTCTGTTATGTTGAAAAATGTAGGGTTATCATTGTAGAACCTTTGATTGAGGATGAGCTAAAAAACATGAATCATGGCCTCTTTTAAAGTTATATTAACGCTCAATCATAAGGATTTAAGGTTACGCAACATTTATGCAAGCAAATTTCACAAATGAGTTTATATTGTGTTTTAATTAAATTATGATCAACATTGAAATGCTAATGAAAGAAACCTGTAAACCAGTCCACATCACAAAATGTTTTTGTAGGGCAAAATAAAATTAGGTTCTATTAATTTAACAAAATGAAAAATGTTTTGAGTTATTGGAAATGATCAGATTTTACAGTGCAGATGGCATTTTGTACATTTTCATTAGTTGTGTATGTTGTTTGTTTGGTACTTCACATGCCTCAAACCCGTATTTTTCCATAGACAAAGGCTCATGTTTTGGAGTGAGCTCCGGGACAGTAGCAGGTATTATATTTGCTGATGTTGCAGTGACGGTCCTCATTGTTATCACCACCTACTGGTACGCCAGCAAGCGCAGACAAAAGAAGGAGAATGGTAAGACATTGCACACGCTAAAATGAATTTTCTAGAATTCTCTAGCATTTCTGAAAGAGTGCACAGAAGGCTTTTAACATGTTTGTATTTCTTTAGCTGATGAAGTCTACATGAATGTTAGAGCAAACTGCAAAACATGAAGATCTTTGGAAGACTGACGTCAACAATGGACAACTAAGTGACTGACAGTGAATATTATATGACATAATGATTCAATGCAGTTTGAATAAACAGCTTTTTATCATAGCGGCCTTGTAAATTAGACACAATTTTCTAATTTACACTACCATAATTGTCTGACACTTTTATTTACAAAAAATTTGGAAACATTAGGATTTCTTATTTTTATTTTATTCTTTTTTTTTTTTTTAAGTACTCTATTTATACTCATATATATTATTTAAATATAAAATAATCTCGTTTTCCACAAATATATGAAGCTAAACTGAACATTAATAATGAGAACCATGATTGAAGAGTGAACACCAGTATCGTCACAACAGAGCAGAAAGAAATGGGTATATTTAGATTAATTTCTGAAGGATCGTGTGACACTGAAATTAAGCACTGAAGTTATTTTAAATGTATTCACAGTATTACTGTCTACAAAACTAAATGTCTACAAACGTTTGACTTGCAGTGTAAATCACTCAATGAACATAATTGATTAATTTATTGTTTAATGAAAGTATAGAATATAGCATATAATGAACCGTAAGTAAGGTCAACACCAGTAAAGAAAAACACTGCCACCTAGTGGATAGGTTTCAGGATTGTCTTTTTTTTTTTTACATTATACCTTCATACATTTGTGCCTTTTTTCATGCATTATTCATTATGTTTCTACAAACATAGGGAAAAAGTTAAGTTTTTTGTGTTATGGTTATTAGTAAAGTAAGTCTTAGTAAGTCTTTGGCATCGCGCAAAAAAGAGTTATGTTAAGATTTATATTCAACAGCATTGTTTGGTGTGCAGAACTTTGAGTTTCTATGCACCATATTTAACAATTAATAAATATGTCATCTTTCTTAGAAGTGTATTTGTGATTTTTGTTTTTTTCCATTTACTATAGAAACATATTTAACTGAAAACAAGCTTATACTAGTAACTAAATTATGAAAAGCATGTGGCCAAAAACATACTTGAGTAAAAGTGAAAAAGTATAACTCTAAACTGTACTTAAGTATTAAAAAAAAGAAGAAATAAGCAAGCAAAATTAAAAATGAGAGTGGAAATTCTAGTTTCATCGTATTGAATCATCTCCTCAATGCAAAGGGAAATAAATTGCGTACAATGTTTTGGCAGACAAACATGAAAAGATTTGGTTAAAGGGGGAAACAATGCAGTCGCACAGGACAAAAACATATTTCTAGTGCATACAACAACAGCAATTAAAATGCAGCCCTTAAAGGGACAATCCTTCCTTCGTGACATCATACAGTAGCCTGCATGTGTCTTTCTTCAGATGAACACCAAACAAAGACTCTTGGAAAAATATTATCTGTACTGATGCACAAAGTACATAAACTGAACAAGTCTTGTAATGCAAAACAGCACAAGTAAGGCAAATACTAATATTTTAAAACTGACAATCGTGTTGACTTTGTATGGTTTTTGAGGCAGACCACAACACTTACATGGACCAAAATATTTCGAGTTCTTTTGTCGAAAGATGGTCATATATGACTGGGTCAGCATGAGAATGATATTGATGTGAGCTTTTTTTATTTACGATGATGCATTTCTGCAACTGAAACTGAATATTGAGTAGGGGGCGGGTTTTATTTTTGCACTCCTTCTCTCATCTTTCACTCTCAGCATGCACTAACAGGTGGGGGACGTGGCTATGCTCGTTTTATCCAAGCAGTCAAACTGACATCATCAGAGAAGAACTGCCAATAATGAGCAGAAGCAAATATGTGAGATTTTGATTAAATATTACCATTTGGATTAACAAGTGGATTAACTTGCACAGATTAATTGTTCACTTTAAGACTAACAACGTTCTCTAACTAAATAAACTTTGTGCATTTTTAAGCAGACTTTAAAGGGAATGATGTGATAAAGAGGCCACAAACATAATCTAGTCAGAATATAAGAACTACAATTTAGGGTTGAAATAATCATCACATAAAATGTTAATAAAGCAAACAAAAGGCATTTTTCTATGTTGCTTATGTAATACCTCTTCCAACAACAATAATTTATCTTTTCATTGGTTTGAATTGCATTTTTTTTGTAGCGTGTAATGAAAACAAATTTATGATGGCCAACAAAATATTCACTGTATTTAAACTTTCTATATTATGGAATATAGAATATACTACAGACAAAACCTGTAAACAATATCAAACAATTGATGTTTTTGAAACAATTATGCTTGCCTCAGATTCAATGGACTTTAGAAGCCAGATATTTCCCAGATGAAAGTTTCAGAAAATAAGGTGAGATGTGTGCTTCATGCAAACACAAAAAACATCCATTATTCTTTATTACACAATTCTGCTTGCATTCATCTAAATTAAAGTGTGAAAAAAATTATATGTAATGCTTTTTAACTTTAAATACATTTGAAAGGACTTAAGGGACATTCATACCAAGGACAGTACCTATTAATATAAATATAACTGTATTTGTGTAAAAAAAAAAAAAAGAGATAATGATCTGCTTATTTTAAGTTTATGCATTTATTTTTGCATTACCAATTGTAACCAGCTGATGTCCTCAGGGTGCTATATTTCTAGCACACCTGACCGGTGAATCCAGCTTGTGTAATCTATCCAATCAAACAGTGAATGTAGCGATTAAAATCAGTGTCGCGGAATAAAAACAACACAAAGTATTTTCCCCTGCATTTTCAAAAGGAAGCAACAAAAAGATGCTGAAACTATACTCGATACATGAGGTACCTTTATTCTTATACTCCAATTTGCTTGCATAGCTTAAATTTGTATCATTTACTTCCAGCCAGATGTTTTCAAGATAGTCATTATCTTTAAATAATCTATGAAAAGAGGGCTTAACATCCAGCAGTGAGCTTTTCCACGAGCCCTTTATATTTCAATGGATGCTCACTGGCTGTCACTATTTTAATTATCTGGAAAGAAATAATAATTCTGAAAGGGATTTAAAGAATATTGTTTCTCTACATCTTTATTGTCATAGCTTTGGTCTGAACTCTGCTGTTGTTTTACATTCAGAATGGTTTTTAGAACAATGTATTTATCGTCACATTTTTAGTTTTCATGCTTTGTGTGAAAGGCCATGAGACGTACTGTATTTTGGATTATCTTGTTCGCTTTACACAGTAGTCATAATTTACCTGCAGGTTAACAATGAATCATTGTGTGTTCATATGCCTATGGTTCCCACTGTCCAAACCTAAACTCAACATCCTCATTTATATATTTATGGTGTCGGTGTTTGCATAAAGGCTCAACGTTGAAATATATCACAGAATGTATTAGGCTTCTTTCCTGAATGGACTTTTTATTATTATTTTTATATATATATATATATATATATATATATATATATATATATATATATTTATTTCAAAACAGTTCAGAACAAAACAAGACAAAAAACAAACAAACAAGAAAAAAAAAAAATTCAAAGGAACATGGAAAACAAAAAAAGACAATATAAGTTTCAAAGGTCACCGAATACAATCTTATTTACATTCGTATTTATGGTTGATAAAATGTTACTATATACAATTTTGTTAAGGGTTACGTATCAAAGATCAACAGGCTCCAGATATATATAAATGTTGATCTTCGCCGGCAGCTAGCTCTCTGCAACTCTCACATGGTTGCCCACTGAAGCTAAGCAGGGCTGCGCCCGGTCAGTACCTGGATGGGAGACCACATGGGAAAGCCGGGTACTGACCGGATGGTGTTAGGGAGACCAGCAGGGGGCGCTCAACCTGTGGTCTGTGTGGGTCCTAACGCCCCAGTACATTGATGGGGACTCTATACTGCTCAGTGAGCGCCGTCTTTCGGATGAGACGTTAAACCGAGGTCCTGACTCTCTGTGGTCATTAAAAATCCCAGGATGTCCTTCGAAAAAGAGTAGGGGTTTAACCCCGGCATCCTGGCCAAATTTGCCCACTGACCTCTGTCCATCATGGCCTCCTAACCATCCCCATATCATAATTGGCTTCATCACTGTCTCCTCTCCACCAATCAGCTGGTGTGTGGTGTGCGGTCTGGCGCAATATGGCTGCCGTCGCGTCATCCAGGTGGATGCTGCACACTGGTGGTGGATGAGGAGATTCCCCCAATGTGTAAAGCGCTTTGAGTGTATAGAAAAGTGCTATATAAATGTAAGGAATTATTATTATTATAAATAAAAGCACCACAGTAAAATTAAAACATTACATTTCTTCTCAACCATTTACCTCAGTATGCAGAAATTTTATAGGCTTGTTGTCTCAAGGAAAATGTCAGTACTTCCATATCATGCACCTCTTTTACAATATCATGCCATTCACCTACAGATGGAGGATCTCTGAATGGACTTTTTAGACAATAAAAAATAAGGCTCTGATTAATTCTTTTTAGAGTTGACATTTTCCCGCTCCAACGCTGAAAGGATTGATGATTGAAGAAATTGATAATTGGCTGCTGATTGCTATGCATCTCATAACATTGTCATAACACTGGATCAGTTCTACACCGTAAAAGATTTTTTGCTGCCTTAATTTTTTTTAAGTTGAATCAAATTACGTTTTCTCAACTTACATTAATCAAACTGACTAAAAATATTAGGTAAAATTTTGTATAACTTAAACATTTTAGTTGAAACCTGATTAACTTATTAAAATATGTTGAAGAACATAAAAATATTTGTTGCCTTGACTTTTTGTCATTAAGTGTCTTACAGTGTAATTGCAGGGTTATGCACAGTGTGAAACCCATTCGTGAATTGTTAACCCACATGAAAGATAAAAAAAATAAATTGTATATGTGTGATTCTATACTAGCATGCTATTTTTATGTGTGTTGATATAAATATGAAAAGCTAATGACTGTTCTCTGGAATCTCCCAGAAATTCCCATGTCCAAAACAACCACAAGACCGTGACTCTTCTTCTGAAAAAAATAGGAAGTCTAAAGAAATGAATCTTTACAATTCACTCTTTTGTATATTCTTTTCCCCCAATTTATGCACGATAGTTCTGCTACGCAGGTAAATGATTACTCTAATTTGAAATAGTTATTATTGATAATGTTTTGGACTAAAACAACTTAATGCTTACTAAAAATGAGGATTCAGCAATTACTCCGAGACAATAAAACATTGTATCACTTGTCCACTGACATACACTTAAAATCTTAATACACTTAATACATGAACACAAGCATCAGTTCTTTGAGACTCGTGACCTCCAGTGGCCCCGTATAAGCGAAAGAAAATGACTTTTTGAGACTGATGCCTGTGACTAAAGATAACAATCTTTAAGAAGTTTGTGTGCTGTAAGACAAAGGTCAATTATTTAACAAACTGAGCTTCAGAAAGTCACCTAACTTTTGTGTATTTGTTTCGTAAACATGACTGTTCTTTAGGTGTATCACTTCTGCATCACTGAAAAAAAAGAACAGCATGCTTTTTCAGTCAAAAAAGTATTATTAGTACAATCAGACAATTGTTTTTGCTTTGTTCTACCTATGTGTGGTTATCAGATACTGGCTTTAGCAGTTACATCCTGTGCTGTGAGCCTTTTAACCACATTAACACCCATGTCCGTCTTGCTAGACTTTATACATCTGCTGCATACTGTGAAGTGAGATCTACCAAGAAGGATACTCCAAAATGCAACTGCGTGACATAAACAAATGCTGAGTTTTAGCTTTGAATGCAATTTAATTAATGCCTTAAAATATTCTAACACTGACAGGATAAAGTGTAAACAGTTTAAATGAAAAATTAAGGAGTGTGTGTGCGCATGTGCGTGTGTGCGTGTGTGTGTGTGTGTGTGTGTGTGTGTGTTTGTGTGTGTGTGTGTGTGTGTGCGTGTGTGTGTGTGTGTGTGATAGCAAATACAGGCACATGTAGCTCCTCCTCGGTAACCTCTGCTTCTATTTTGATGGATGGCAATAAGTCATCAGCTCATACTTGGTGATTTTTCATACACAGACAATTTCCATAGCATTGGTTCTGATATTCAAGGTGTTTTAGCTCGTGGCCAGAAAGGCTTCTTGTATTCCAGTCAGGGCTGCGCAAACCCATGAGCAATCTTTCCTAGACCTGTCTGCGCTCGTTATGAGAAGATTTCTGTATATAATGTTCCCCGTCAACGGACTGTTTGGTGAGTACATTTTGGGAATTTTCATAAACTGTACGATTTTAGGTTTTTAAACAGTTAAAAACAGGCTTTTGGCATCATTTTCTCTCAAAACGCAAGCTAGATGGTGATTTAATAGTTATTTAGAACACAAAACCAGACTGTTTGGTGAGTATAGTGAGTATATACTGTATGTGTGTGTGTGCGTGTGCGTGTGTGTGTGTGTGTTCATCAGATAAAGATTTTACTATGAAATATTCTAGTCTAATATTTAAATATAACATTTTACTGTACATTTTTCCAACACCTCATTTCAATCGAATGTATTATTTTTCTTATTCTAAAGATTCTTATTTTTATGACCACTCTTGAGTTAATGAATATTAAATAAATGTTTGCTTTTTTGTAAAACTTCATATATTATCCATATTCATAATGAAATTAATATGAATTTTAAAGGGATAGTTCACCCCCCAAAAAAAAAATTTCTCACCTTTCCTCACACTTAAATAGTACTAAACTACAAATCATCACATAACTAATAACTGGTAGTATCCCTTGCCCTGAACCTAACTTTAACCAGTGCAGTTGCCATGTTACATACAGTAAAAAAGTGTGCAACTACTATTTGTAATAATAATATAAAATAGAACTGAACTTTAAAAAATAAAAATAAAAAACAGCCATTCAAAGTTTAAAAAATTGCTAATCTTTTTGTTTGCATTTCATTTGTGGATTTTGTCTGACTGAAAATGTGGATTAATATTTTTTTGTGTGGATTTGTTATTATTATTATTACAAGTTATAAAGGAAATAGCATTTTAATTCTGTATATTAATATAAAAAATCACACTGTTTTAGCATTTTCTCTTCCATTTTCACTTTCATCAGCAGGATTTGTAGAGGCAAATGAAGGTAACAATTTTTCATATATCTTTCCATTTCCATTCCTTTTTAATAGCTGAGTATATTTTTTGTTTGATTGGTTGTTTTTTAATGCACATTATGTGCCAATGCATTTTCTGCTTTTCAGACTGCAGTTCCTGTTACCAGATGGACATTGGAGTGGCTGTGGGGATCATCACGTGTGATATTATCCTCACGCTCCTCATTGCTCTCGCCGTCTACTGTTTTGTTTCTCGTCAGAAAAGGAGAGGGGGTTTACATGCACACGGCAGATGCTGTGGCTCAGGTGAGCCTGTTTGTAGGAGAATTTAAAAATGGTCACTATGAGTTTCAGTCTAAATCACACATTTTTCTGATGTTTAAGGCAAAGCAAAACTTCAGCAGACATCTATGAGGGCAAAACCAATTGAAGTGGAATCACCTTATCAGGTAAAATGAGGAAAATACGTACACTCAAAAAATTATGTTTGCCATTTGTTCAAACTAATTTAAAATGAGCTAAAGCAACACAATTCTTGAGTTTTTTGGGGGGAAAACGTAATTGTTTTATGCTCAATCCACTTAAATTTGTAAAAACTAAATTTGTAAAAACTATTAAGTTAACTTAATTCCTTCATGTTGTCCCAACACAAATCTATTGTGTGGAACCCAGCATTTTTTATAGTGCAATTAATGCAATACAGTATATGTGAGATTTAATATTCTTTCAGTTTTGTTGAATTTCACAAATTAAGGCAAGACATTGCTTGCCAAAACTATTTTTATGTACCTGTGAGTTTGGAGATTTTAGCCTTTTTGACTTCTCTTAAAAAGTTTTTTTCTTCAACCTAATGCAAAGAAAACATCCAAATTACAGTTTTAAGTGTTTCTTATGTTGCACTTTATTAGTGTGTATCTGGACATTTTAATTACATGCATACATATGCATATTTTGAAAATATATTTTACTATTACACACATCAAACTACACAATTTTACACAGGGATATGTTCATAAGATTTTATTCTACAAATAAAAAATCTGACTTATTTTCCAGCTGTCTGCAATATTTTCTGAATTATTGAGTGATGAAAAAAAAATCAAAATTCCCCTCTGTAAAAACCTTTGACTCTAATATAAGAATTTTGAAGCTTAATTCAGTGTTCAGATTTTTGTGGTAGTAAAGTATGCTAATTAGCACAAATTTTATAAAATATGGCATCATTTACTTATTTAAACAACATTATTAAAGTCTTGCAGTACAAAAAAAAGTTAGCAATTCCTTATGTAATCAATCATCTGCTTGATCACTGTTAGTTAATTTTGTTTTACCCTAGGCTATATTCACCTGCAGTGTCTTAATGACAAAATTTATAGCCTTAATATAAAAAAAGTCTTAATGATTTCTTGAAGTGTTTATACATGTACTCATTTTATTCTCAATGTTTTGACAGGAGCTTTATGGAGTCCAGTCAGACATATACAGTGATCTTCAGCAGTATCGGAAATAAACAAGGTCATCACATGTAATGTAACATTAATAATGGGTTGTTTTCACACCAATATTTGGAGATTGCATACAAATGTGTATTTGACATATATAAGCTATAATAATTGAATCATGCTAAAAATTGCCCATAAATCAATATGATTGGTCAGGTTGTATAAAAATCATATAAATAAATGTTAATGGTTTGTGGAAAGGAAATAATCTTCAAGAACTTGTAGATTTAATTCCACATACATAATATGGTTGTAAAATAAATTTCTTTTTATTCATAATACATATATCTTTGTAATGGAACTAGATTTCCTTGCTCCTTATGTATAAATAAATGTGTTTGATTTTAATTTGTGGCTCTTGATTTTTTTCTTGTATGTGCTGTGTTTGTCAGCATAGTGAGCATGGTGTGTTTTGGGGTGTTTTAGTCCAAGGAAGTGGATGTAGTATCTGACCTGTTTAGAAACCGCACGAGTTAGACAAAAGGGAACTACTTTAAAAAAAATCTTATTTTTTTATTCTTTAGTGCAGAACTTCCTGAATCATGAAATTTAACACCTGGATAATAAAATTTATGATTTACTGAGCACTTTTACAGATATATGTTTAAGTAAAAGAAATGAAACTGAAGAGTTCTTGACACAGAGAGCAGTTTAATTGAGCTCTTTGTTTAAGTGTGACCACTTACAGCGTCCACAAGAGTGCACTATTATCTCATTGTGCTTAATGTCACATCTACTGTCGTTTATTTTTTAATGTTTTCTTTCAGCGCTTCTTCCTGTGCTGGTGTGTGATTGAGCTACAGCAGTTTCAGTGTTTGTTTGTCTTTGCATACAATGAATGTTTATTGTCGGAATACTAAGTATGATAGTTTAAAGGCAAATGCTGGAAAGACTGTTTATCATAAACATAATTAGCCAATTTACACAGAGCCTGAACTGTCAAGGCAGTTTTGTGTTGATTTTTCAAATTAGCGACTGTTAGCCTACCAGCTGGTTTTATTTAAAGGATTTAAAGAAATAAAGAAAAAGTAAAGAAAAAGAAATTGACTAGGAGCTGTAGCGTGAAATCTCTTAAAGGGATAGTTCCCCTAAAACAGAAGATTTTAAAGAGATAGTTCACCGCTAAATGAAAATTTCCTAATCATTTAGCTCGCACTAAATGCTCTAAACCTTTATTAATTTATTTCTACTGTTTAACAAAATAATGAAGATATTCTGAAAATTATGAAAATAATGTTGGAGGCCATAAAAATCTGCATAAACTGGAAATTCCTGAGACATTTATTTCAGTATGTATCTATTTACAACTGAAACGGAGTATTGAGTAGGGGTGGGGCTTTTTTTTTTTATAAAAACAAAGATTTTTTTTTACTTGCACAGATTAATTGTTCACTTAAAGAATAGTCAGCACCAGTGTAGATTTTGATTTCACACCGAGTTTAAATATGAAACTGGTCCTTTATGTTACATAAAATACAAATCAACATATATACTAACACTTTGAGAGTCAAATAGCCGTAAACAGACACAAAATACTGAACACACACAAAAAAACTTGAGTAGCTATAGATTTGATCTGGAGTATGGATGCATCAGAAATTATAGGCCTACTTGACATCTGCTAAAAAATATGTTATTACACAGCTCTCTGGAATACTTAACTCTGATTGGACTGTCACGACATTCCAATGTATTATTCCGAATGGGTACTATAAATAATCTTGACTCAATATATTCATATACTTGCTTATGCTTATCATTCACAACGCCGTTTTTTGAGTGTTTGGCGCCATCTTGTGACAGAAAAATATAGTTTAGTGTGAGCTGCATTCAGCCATTTTTCGTTCTGCAAGCTTTAATTAAAGAGTTAGTAAATTGTTAGGTCTCAGATCAATGTTTTATGTCTGATTGTTTACTTTTATGGTAAGTAGCCATGGGTTTCATGTCAGGCTTTATTTTGTGAGAACAGCACCTATGTTATTGCTTAGCATGAGTGTATGAATATAAAGACATTTGTATGTTGTCATTATTACATGACCTACCAGCATCCATTTCATCACTTCACTGCCATTCAAAAAAAATCCTCCTTTATGCCTAGTATAAAAGAGTTATCCATCTTTTATCACATGCTGTTTTTGGCCTAGTACACAAGTATGTGATTTTGGCTGCAGCCGGTGTGTGAGGCCTAATAGTGAGTGTTTTCTGAAGTACATCTTCACTCAGCTGTTTGTCTGTGTGAAGCCATTCAGCAGATTTTGTCTTCCACATGGCTGCTATTCTCCATCACTTCTGTTGCATTTAATACGAAAAGGCAAATCCACGCTAAACTTGAATATGGGATTATTTTTACAGTTATAATTGGAAATGAGTAGCACATATGAGTGCATATTTTACAGTTGTGCCTAAAAGCTATTTGTTTGCAGGACACATGGACAAACAAAGAGAGCGTTCAGATGAAAGTAGGTTAAGCTAATCTTTTAATAATCTTACATCAGGTTTTTTAATAGGATTTCAAACATGTACTTTCTTTTGCTTCCTGCACACTATTTACCCAAAGCCCGGCATGCTTGAACTACTCAGAAAGAAACAGCAGGAACATATTCAGAGAAAGAAACCAATTATTTTCTGAATTTGGACTGGTTTGTTTGCCAAAGTGTTTTTTTCCCTATTCAGTATTAGAGGAAATATACAATGCTTGATTGTTTAAATGCTGCTTTCAGATTTTAGTTCACTTCTGAGTGTTCAGATGTATCTCTGCTTTTCTCACTCCGTAGTTCACTTCTTTTTTAAGACATATGTGGAATGATGAGTTAACTGACGTCTTCGTCTGCTGTGGGTTTGCTCCATAGATATATACACTAGATATCGCATACGGACACTCAGCATGCGTCAATAGCGCCGCCATATTTGTACAGTGCTCCCAGGACAAATGTCATTCAACAGCACTGGTCAAGACAGTGTGCCAATAAAGATGCTGGACTTTAACGCTGCTTACGGGTGTAGTAACGAGCAAACAAAGAAAACAAAGCACAAAGGCAGAACATTTCATAGGTAAGATTTCGTTTTTTTACGTTTTTTGTATGTTACAAACTTTTGTGCTCAACAAGTAACGTTATTGATGATAAAACAGTCTCTTACTGCACTGATCAAAAGGCAAAGTAGCATCAACTTGCACTGAATTCTAGGCTTATGCTAGGTTTGTTGAATAAAATCAGCAAACAATGAAAAAGAAATATGACAACGAGACGCTGCGGTGCTAGAAACTTGTATTATTGTCGGCTACTTTCACAACGGAGATTCATTCACAAACGAATCGCTCCCTCCGTTAGAATGAGAAGTGAAAGCAGGAGAGGGGGTGTGTTTCACGACACGGATTAGATCAAATTTAACAGGGAGGGAGGATAATACATTTCCATGCACACAAACACACACTTTATAGGCAATGCCCGTGCCGTCACTTATCCATCGACGTAGAAAAGTGATGTAAAATTATAATCTTCGTAATTTAAAAAAATATTTGCGTACTGACCACCGGGGAAAACTCCCGATCATAGATATATGTATATATGTGTATATCTCTGGCTCTGGATGGCCACAGTCCTCCACTGCACCTTGGTCCCGCATTCATTTCAAAGGAGCTCTACCCTGTACTAAAATGGCG
>CAIGQV010016392.1:12620-25038 GCA_903798115.1 Danio jaintianensis
GTCTGTTTCTCCAGTGACAATAGTTCAGACAACAGTGAATGAATCTCTTGTGAGTGAATCATTAAAGTCAGTCATTCAGTAATCCATTTATCAACACTGACACATGCTTCTCTTCTTAACGAATCTAAATGAATCGTTTGAGTGAATCATTTAGACAGGGATTGCAGATTTACTGTCATGTTAATGAATCCAGACAGGCCTGAAGAGCAGCACTGAATCAACTGAATCACAGTCCAACAGAATCAGTGGTGATTCATTCTCTCTGAACTGTTCACTTCCCTCAGTTCATTCCTGCTTAAACATCTATCTATCCATCCATCCGTCCGTCAATCTATCTATCTATTTCATCCATCTATCTGCCTATCGTTCAAATATCTATCTATCTGTCTATCTATCTATCTATACATCTATCTATCCATCTGTCTATTGTTCAAATATCTATTTATTCATCCGTCTGTCTATCCATCCATCTGTCTATCTTTCTATCTATTTGTCTATCTATCCATCCGTCTATTTATCTATCCATCCATCTGTCTATTTATCTATCCATCCGTCTGTTTATCCATCCATGTTTATCTATATCCATCCATCCATCTATCTATCCATCCATCCATCTATCTATCTGTCTATCAATCCATATATCTATCTATCGTCTATCCATTTATCTATCCGTCTATCTATCCATCTGCCTATCTATCTATCTATCTATCCATCTGCCTATCTATCTATCTATCTATCCATCTGCCTATCTATCTATCTATCCATCTGCCTATCTATCTATCTATCCATCTGCCTATCTATCTATCCATCTGCCTATCTATCTATCCATCTATCTATCTATCTATCTATCTATCTATCTATCCATCTGTCTATCCATCCATATATCTATCTATCATCCATCCGTCTGTCTATCCATCCATCTATCCATTCATATATCTATCTATCATCCATCCGTCTGTCTATCCATTTATCTATCCATGTGTCCTTCCATCCATCCATCTATCTATTCATCCATCCATCCGTGTATATCTCACAGTGTCTCTGTCTATATATTAAACGTGACTATTTGATGTTTTTACAGATTTGATCATTGTTTTCCAGAGATGTGATTTTCTGTTGGTTCCTTGGTTTGAGCTGGTTGGTTGGAGTCATTTGTCTGTGAATCGTCCTCTACAGGTTGTGTTGTGCACTGCTAGCGAGAACAAAGGAATAGATTAGCGAGTGTTTGCTCCGTCAGTCAGAAAGCGTGGCGTTTTCTCCATGTTCCTTATCTGTTCTCCATCTCCACATGTTCCTCTGCCATCAGCCCAGTCATTTCCTCCTTTATTTTCCTCTGTCTGTCTGTGTGTCTGGGCTGTGCGTCAGGTCTATCGAGTCTCTTCCTGATAATCAGAAGTATCGTCAGCTGCAGCGGGAGCTCTCTCAGGTTCTGACGCAGCGTCAGATCTACATTGACTAGGGTCAGACGGGCCTGCGTGTGTTTGCCTGCCCCACACACACACACACACACACACACTAACCGCATGCACCATGAAGTGCAAGAGTGATTTAATGTTTCTGCACTAGGCTTTCAGAGTGAAGCATGACATTTACACTAAATCAAATTAGCATGATCGCCAATAAAAATACAATATAACTGTGTGAAATATAATGCACTAAATATCTGTATAATATATGTACACTGGATATTATGTGTGCAAAATGGAGCTGTACGTACTTTTATTTACCAGAAATGCATCACAACATCTAGATATGACGTCATTGGGGAGGCACCCAAATTAAAAATCAGGACCCAAACAGAAAAGTCTGGATCCACTTTGCTGAAATCCAAAGCCGGAATGCTTTTTTAATAATTATTTATTATTTTATTAAATCATATAATGTAATTTTGTACGACTTTTTGAATTTAACTGCATAATTTAAATTATTGACAGTAAATGAGTCGAGAGGCGTCATTTTAACAGCGTTGCCATGACAACACATTAGTGCAGCAGGAATAAGTATACTACATGGAGATGTCCTGTCAGAACGCTATTTTAGCAGACTTTAGTTTTCCATCAAGCATATGCCGTTCATCCAAGTATAAGTATATGTGTACATGAGTGGAATATCCACAGAGTGCAGTGTTTAACTTTATTCAATCATTTTTATCCGCTTTTCCGGGGCCAGACACTTCCTCCAGCTCCTCCAGGGGGATCCCGAGGCGTTCCCAGGCCAGTCGAGAGTGTTTAACTTTATATTTTTTTAAAATAATAATATTGTATCACCACGGCACATTCGACCGGTTTTCGTCCAGGCCGTGGTACACTGGACCAGCTCTGTACCCTCACCAGGGTGCTCGAGGGTTCATGGGAGTATGCCCAACCTGTCCACATGTGTTTTGTGGACTTGGAGAAGGCATTCGATCGTGTCCCTCGTGGCATTCTGTGGAGGGTGCTCTGGGAGAATGGGGTCAGAGGCTCTCTGTTAAGGGCTGTCTCGTCTCTGTATGAGCAGAGTAGGAGTTTGGTTCGCATTGCCGGCAATAAGTCAGACTTGTTTCCAGTGCATGTTGGACTCCGGCAGGGCTGCCCTTTGTCACCAATTCTGTTCATAATTTTTATGGACAGAATTTCAAAGTGCAGCCTTGGGCTGGAGGGGGTCCGGTTCGGGAGCCACAGGATCTCTTCTCTGTTATTCGCAGATGATGTTGTTCTGTTGGCTTCATGGAACATAGAAAATTCCTGTTATTTATCAGAATATTGTGCATCTGAAGAGTGTATTAATGTGTGCAGACATGTGAGAAGTGCATTTAACCCAACCAATATTCATGGTGTTCGTTCATGTTTCTCGTTATAATAGACGATGAAGATGAATAAATACGGCTGTTCTGAAAGATGTGTGTGTGTGTGGTGTTTTTCAGGAGCGTCCAGCCGCTGGCGGATAAATCGAAGCAGGAGGCTCTGAAGAATGACCTGATTCAAGCGCTTAGCCAACGCAAACAGCAGAGCTAGAGACATCACCACCCGTCTCTCTCTCTCTCTCTCCGTCTGTCTGTCTCACTCTCCGTCTGCACCGCACACCTCTCTGTGGAAAACAACGAAAAAGGAGAAAAGGCTTTTGGTTTTTGTATTTTCAGCTACACCCGTCTCTCTCTCTGCCTGTCTGTCTCTCTGCCTGTCTGTCTCTCTGGTCTGTAATCATGTAGTATTAAGGTGGAGCTTTCTGATTGGTACTCGGTGATGTCACCACGTGGGGGCGGAGCTTTTCTCCTGCCATCAGAAGAATGAGTTTTCCTGTAGTTTCACCCTCCACCCGTCACAGGAATATCGCAGCCGGGCGGTATATAAATATATAAATATGAATATACACACATGTATGTATTATGACCTTGATATCGCTGTTAATATTAAACTTTCTGCTTGAGTTCACACAGATAAGTGTGTGTGTGTGTATGTATGTATGTATGTGTGTGTGTGCACATCTCTGTGTTTTATTAAGCAAAAGCAGTCATGTTCCTCCTGTCTCTCTCTCTCTGCCCATCTGGGAGCGTCAGACGGGTTCGTTCTTTTCTTCAGGGTGGATTATTATTTGTCGAGTTTATTTTTTTTGCTCTGTTTTTTATCTGTAAAGCTTACGGTTTATGTATTAGGGCCTCCAGCAACAATAAAAACAGGAAAAACTGCAATATGTGCCTTGTGTTTGTTCATTCTTTTTGCTTTTGTAATATATCTTTTTTTTTAATATATAAAAAGTGTTGGGTATTTGCAATATTTCAGGTGTCAAAATCACAATAAATGCTGGTAAACCCACGTTTCTATCAAGCTAAAGATATTTCCTCTGGCTGTCCTGTCACTTTCTTCCCACATAATGAAATCAATTACATGCTAATCAATATTGTATGCACTCGTAAATTTAGTAAGTACTAGCGTAAGGAAGCCGGTAATGGCCTGTCTCCTATTAACATAAGACACTTATCTCTATCGCCTTAATCGCTTATCCTAATGGCACACATTTGTTAGTGATTTGAGGAAGAAGATACTTACCTTTATTCAGTCTTCGACACCTTAAAACAGATTAAACTTACCCCTTTCTTTAGTTAATGTTTAGATTATATGTCTGGCTTGTTGACGCTTATTTACAAGCTCATAAATCGACTTTTTAATGTCTGAAATTTGATTTACTCGTTATTTCAGTTGGATTTTCAGCGGCGGTTTATTTCAAAAAAGAGCGCGAATTCTTCTGAGGCGTTGCTAGGCAGCTTAGATTGTTTTTATAGAAGATACGTGAAGTAAAATACTTTGATGGCTTTACACCACGAAACTGATCAGTAATTACCGTCAAATAAGAAGTAAAAGGTTCAGATGTACGGAGAAAGCCCTTGTGCAGGTTTTCGGTGTTCCTCCTCCGGTAGAACAGCGGCCTCCAGCGGCGGTCTCGAGCAGCGCAGTTTTCCAGAGCAGGTGCAGCTGTTGATGGAAAAGCCTCAGGGCGACCCTTTTCACATTAAACGCGCTGCAGTGAAATATTATACTCCACAGAAAACCGCTCATTATTCATAATTAATCGAGCTTTCTGTGAGCTGATGCTGGCGGTGACGCGATCGAGACAGCAGAAGGCGCCAAAATAACATCAAACAACTCCGGTACATACGTTGATGTAAGCTATATTTGTGTGCACAAAATATGACCACTGTATAACTCAGATAAAATGTCCAAAGCTTCCTCGGCACTATTGCAAACTGAGTAACCAAAACTATTAGAATAAATGTGTAGAAACAAAACTCCAGCTAGCTAGGTGATGCGGACATGCGCAGACACGCTCCAGACAGCAGAAGGCGCCAAAATAAAACAGTTGGGAGTTTTGAAATCATTTACACATGACTGGAACGGCTGTGATAATTAGCATATCTCACACACAACGTAGAACTGGAGTCGAAAACCACAATGACCTTTAGCTGAAATCCCTGTTTATTTTGCTCGAGTTGCGTTAAGGATTATTTTAGTGTCTGTGAGTGAAAATTAGGAAATATTTGCTTGGCAACTGCCTACATCAAGGTACGTTTTATCATAAATTAAATTCCCTTTTAATATAAGGTTATTTTCTACATTTCTGTGTCATATTTTAAGATCTGTAAACTCTATTACAGTGTGATTTTGACATTTTATGTTTTGCCCCGTTAATAGGGTGAATAAGCAGAAATGACAGCAGTGAAAAAACAAGCAACGCTTTACTTGACAGCCTGCTGTTTGTTTTGGGTTCCTACATGGGCCCGTTTACACCGACATTTACTGATCGCTTCTAATTCAGCAACTTCAGCGCTGTTTCAAACAGAGCACAGAAAAGGGTATGTCTGAAGTGTGTGAGAGAGAGAGAGAGAGTGTGTTTGTGTGGGGCAGTTGCAGTTGCCCTTTTAAGATCTGCATCCACAGGACACCCCCCACCAGCAGCCCCCCTTTTTTTCTGTGTGTGTGTGTGAATCAGGTTTATGTTAATGATCCCCCTCCCCGGACTCGCTGTTTCTCTGGAGGTGTGTGTGACTGACTGAGTGTGTGTGTGTGTGTGTGTGTGCGCGTGACCGCAGTGCGTGGATCAGCATGGAGACTCCGCACGCCAAGTTTGAAGGGAAAAACTGGATTTAATTCATTCTCCGCGGAGCAGCAGCGAGGAGCGATGAAGGGGGATTTGTTGCTCTTTGTTTTCGGGTGTTTTGAGCTCCCGTGGCTCGTGGACTGTTTCTCCGTGCATGTGAGTGAGGATGCGGGACCGGGCACCGCGATCGCCGAGCTGCAGCGGGGCTCCTGCGCGCTGGACCAGCTCCTCCTGCCGCGCTTCGCGGAGAGTTTCCTTCGCCCGGACGCGGGTGTGCTGATTCTCTCGAACTTTCCGAGCTGCGATTCGGTTCTTTTGAACCCGTTCAGCGTGTACGCGGTCGTGGACTGTACGGACGCGTCGGCTTTCAGACACCTTGTAACCAGCCGGTATGATGTGCACGTTCATGGAAAGAACTGCGCGAGCACGCGCAAATGGGAAAACAAGTTGGATGTGGAAATGATTAGTTTGACTGAGACTTCAGAGTGCCGCGAGGCGCACAGCGCAGTTTTCCGGGTGTTTGATGTGTTACCGGGGAACCCGACGCGCTGCAATGTAACCGGGACTTCAGCGTTTTACTTGTCCGACGGATCTCTGTTTACTTCCGCTCGGCTCTGTTTCACCCGCGACTCTTTGCTGGAGTTTCAGCTGCGCTGCGGGGGGGCGCGCGGGCGCTGCGCATGCGCACTGGCGTGTGGGCCGCGGCCCGTTCACACAAACTCACCTTAGCAAGGTACTCAGACTGGCCGCGCGCTCAAAATCTGGGCTGCTGAACAGGAGGAGGAGGAATGTCAACAATAACCCTCAGTTTCACCCTCCGATGTATCAGGTGTCTGTTCCAGAGAATCAACCAGCTGGGACTTTTGTTGTTGTTTTAAAAGCAGTTGACCCAGATGAGGGTGAAGCTGGTAGGCTGGAATATGTCTTAGAGGCCCTGTTTGATAGTCGATCCAACAATCTCTTTGCTGTTGACCCATCGAGTGGAGTGGTTTCCACTGTGGAGATATTAGACAGAGAAACAAAAGACACACATGTGTTCAGGGTCACGGCTGTGGATCATGGAACGCCGCGGCGTACGGCTATGGCCACCCTCACCGTAACAGTCAGTGACACAAATGATCACGACCCTGCCTTTGAGCAACAGGACTATAAAGAGAGTGTACGAGAAAACCTGGAGATCGGTTATGAGGTCCTGACTGTACGTGCAACAGATGGCGATGCTCCCATCAACGGAAACATCCTTTATCATTTGCTGAACAGCAATGGGACAAATGACGTGTTTGAGATTGATTCCCGCTCTGGTGTCATACGTACACGTGGTCTGGTGGACCGTGAAACCGTCGAATCCTACATGCTGATGGTTGAAGCGAACGATCAGGGACGAGATCCAGGCCCTCGCAGCGCTACAGCAACCGTCCACATCATTGTGGAGGATGATAACGACAATGCACCACAGTTTAGTGAAAAACGCTACATCGTTCAGGTTCCCGAAGACCTGACACCTAATACAGAGATCCTTCAAGTAACAGCGACTGACCAGGACCGCGGAAATAACGCCGTGGTTCATTTCAGCATCATGAGCGGGAACACAAGGGGTCAGTTCTACATCGACGCTCAGACAGGTAAACTGGACCTGGTGAGCCAGCTGGATTATGAGATGAATAAAGAGTATACACTTCGCATTCGCGCACAAGATGGCGGGCGGCCTCCGCTCTCCAACATCAGCGGCCTCGTCACAGTGCAGGTGCTGGACATTAACGACAACGCCCCAATATTTGTCAGCACTCCATTCCAGGCGACAGTGCTGGAGAACGTTCCTGTAGGATATTCTGTCATCCACATTCAGGCCGTAGACGCTGACGCTGGAGATAATTCACGTTTGGAATATCGCCTCACAGAGACCACGGCCAACTTCCCGTTCACCATCAACAACAGCACCGGCTGGATCGTCGTAGCCGCAGAACTGGACAGAGAAACTGTGGACTTTTATAACTTTGGAGTGGAAGCGCGAGATCACGGAACACCAGCCATGTCTTCATCCGCTAGCATTAGCATGACCATTCTAGACGTCAATGACAACAACCCTGAGTTCACACAGAAGGCCTACTATATGCGTCTAAATGAAGATGCCGCCGTCGGAACGAGTGTGGTCACAGTGTCTGCAGTCGATCAGGATATTAACAGCGTGGTGACATATCAGATCTCCAGCGGGAACACCAGAAACCGCTTCTCCATCACCAGTCAGAGCGGTGGAGGCCTGATTACGCTTGCTCTACCGCTGGACTACAAGCTGGAGAGACAGTACGTCCTCATGGTCACCGCGTCCGACGGCACACGCTTCGACACAGCTAAAGTTTACGTAAACGTCACAGACGCTAACACACACAGACCGGTCTTCCAGAGTTCGCATTACACCGTCAACATCAACGAGGACCGACCCGTGGGCACTACAGTGGTGATGATCAGCGCCACAGACGAGGATACGGGCGAGAATGCCCGAATTACCTACATCATGGATGACAGCATCCCACAGTTCCACATCGACGCAGATAGTGGTGCCGTGACCACACAGATGGAGCTAGACTACGAGGATCAAGTCTCCTACACGCTCGCCATCACAGCTCGAGACAACGGCATCCCGCAGAAATCTGACACCACCTACTTGGAGATCCTAGTGAATGATGTTAACGATAACTCGCCGGTCTTCCAGCGTGACCGCTACTTGGGCTCCGTCATGGAGGACATCCCCGTGTTCACCAGCGTCCTGCAGGTCTCCGCAACTGACAGTGACTCCGGGCTCAACGGACGCGTCTTCTACACCTTCCAGGGCGGAGAAGATGGCGACGGTGACTTCATCATCGAGTCCACCTCAGGGATCGTACGAACTCTGCGCCGTCTTGATCGAGAAAATACTGCGATCTATAACCTGCAAGCCTTCGCAGTGGACAAAGGAGTTCCTGCACTCAAGACGGCTGTTGATATGCAGGTGACGATTTTAGATGTGAACGATAACCCGCCTGTGTTCGAGAAAGATGAGTTCGATATCTTCGTGGAGGAGAACAGTCCCATCGGGCTTGTGGTGGCCCACATATCTGCGTCAGACCCAGACGAAGGCAGCAATGCTCAAATCATGTACCAGATCGTGGAAGGCAACATCCCAGAGGTCTTCCAGCTGGATATTTTCTCCGGAGAGCTCACGGCTCTTACCGACCTCGACTACGAGACGCGTGCGGAGTATGTGATTGTAGTTCAGGCTACGTCTGCTCCGCTAGTCAGCAGAGCCACGGTACACATCAAACTCATCGATAAAAACGATAACGTCCCAGTCCTCAAGAACTTCCAGATTATCTTTAACAATTACGTGACAGATAAGACCAACAGCTTCCCTTCGGGAGTGATCGGGCGTATACCGGCGCAGGACCCCGATGTGTCCGATCAGCTCCACTACAGTTTTGAAGCCGGAAATGAGCTGAAACTGGTAATTCTGAACCAAAGCACCGGCGAGATCCGACTCAGCAGAGCCCTGGACAACAACAGACCCCTGGAGGCATCCATGAAGATCTCCGTCTCCGGTAAGACACAAAAAATTTGTAAATTGTGTTTACGAATGGGTTCTTAGGCCTGTCACAATAATCAATATATCGACGTATTGTGCAATACATAGACATAACGATATATATCACGATAAAGTACCATTTCTGTAAATTTGATCAGTTAAAAGTACAAAAAATGTAGCAAATTTTAAATAAATATTAATAAAATATAAGACACTTTCCAAAAAACGAATGATCACGATGCTGTGTATCGCGTGTAATAATAAACGTAAACATTGTATTTTGTGACACCATGAAATAAACGATAGACACTTTTTATTTTCTCCATACAATATATATCGTCACGTTGCACAGCCATAACCTCAATCATTTTTGGTGACAATACAATTTTTATACACTTCTAATTTTAATTATAATATTTAATTTATAATATATAATTATAAATTCAGCTAACGGGTGAATAAAAAGGTGAATTTTCACATTTTCATGAAAACTACTGTCGGTTTGGAAGAAGTTTTAAGTTTTGGTCTACTTCCAGAAAAGTGATGTTTCACGAATAACGTTTTTGTCCCTCGAAAAACTATTTGTATGCTACTGTATAGTCTAGTGTTGTCAAAAGTATCGAGTTTGGTACCAAATTTTTAAAAACGTCAATCAATATATCGACTTATTGCGCAACACATAGACATAACGATATATATCACAATAAAGTACCATTTCTGTAAATTCGATTAGTTAATAGTTTATTTATTTTGACTACATTTAAACGTTAAACATATTTCTCGCTTTATTTAGAATTTCATGGCAAATGTTTGATTAAAAATGTAGCAAATTTTTAATAAATATGAATAAAATATAAGACACTTTCCAAAAAATGAATGATCACGATGCTGTTATTCATGTTTCTGTCGGCAAATATCGCGTGTAATAATGAACGTAAACACATGCGACACCATGAAATAAACGATAGAGACTTTTTATTTTCTCCATACAATATATATCGTCACGTTGCACAGCCATAACCTCAATTATTTTTGGTGACAATACAATTTTTATACACTTCTAATTTTAATTATAAAATGTAATTTATAATATATAACTAAAAGTTCAGCTAACAGGTGAATTTTCACATTTTCATGAAAACTACTGCCGGTTTGGAAGTTTTGGTCCACTTCCAGAAAAGTGACGTTTCATGAATAACGAAAACTACTTGTCTGTTTATATGCTATTGTATAGTCTAGTGTTGTCAAAAGTATCGAGTTGGTAATTTTAAAAACGTCCATTTTCCGCCACCATTTGCCTTCACGGCCAATCACAGTCATTTCTGTTGAGCATGTGAACACAACAGCCAATCAGCAGTGCGTGCTCAAATGTTAGCGGGAAATTGGACGTTTTTAAAAATTGAGTATTGATTGGTAGCGAACTCGATACTTTTGACAACACTAGTAAACACAGCGGCAAACACTGGTGTTAAAGCGACAAGAATATCAGTCGTAATCATTTTTATGACAATATATCGCACTACAAAACGTTATTCATCACGACAGACCAGTCCCACCAAACATTAGACCTCTGACGGACGTGCATATCATGTCTATATTGCGTCCGTTCGTATAATAGATGTCTTTTGGACGTCCGTCAGAAGTCCAATGTTCAGTGGGGTGTGTTGTGCAGCTTGCGTGACATCTGTGTGTGTGTGTGTAGCTGTGCGTGATCTATAATGCATGACCTCTGCTCCGCGCTTCAGTATTAATAGATGAACGCGTCCCCGCAGGTCATGGATGTTGGTTTAGTGGATCACTCTGCGTTTCTCCAGGTTGCGGAGGCAGATTTTGGGGCAGTGATAGTGGTGTTTGCGTGACTGTGTCCTGATGCTCGGCCTCCGGGGAAACACGCTCTGCTAGCTTTAAATGAGTGTGTGTGGCTCTGACAGAGAGATGCATTACAGCCCAATTAATATCAGACAAACGGCAGAGAGCAGAGCGATGTTTGAGCGTGGAGATGATGCACGGCTGTTCAGATGTAGGTCAGGAGTGTGTGTGCGCTTCGCTACAAGACGCTCTTTGTGTGTGTGTGTGTGTGTGTGTGTGAGGAGCCTGGGGGTCAAAGGTCAGATGGTTGCTAACGCTGGTTAGCGCATCAATGTGTGTGTGTGTGTGTGTGTGTGTGTGTGGGGGTGTGTGGGTGTGTGTGTGTGAGAGAGAGAGGGAAGATTCACTAGTGATGTTCGTGGAGGATTCTTATGATAGAGTTACAGCAGCTGCTGAGTCTCAGCCAATCAGAGCGCAGGAGAACATACTCTCATCACAGCTGCTGAGGAGACTGTGTGTGTGTGTGTGTGTGTGTGTATGACTGTATGTATATTTATGTGTATATGTATGTGTGTGTTTGTGTGTCTGTATTTGTTTTTCTGTATGTGTGTGTGGGCGTGGGTGTATATGTGGGTGTCTTTATCTGTGTTTATGTATGTGTGGGTGGGAGTTTGTGTGTGTGTGTCTATCTGTGTGATTATGTATATGTGTGAGTGAGTGTGTGTGCATGCGTGTGTGTTTATGTGTGTATGTATGAGTGAGTCTCTGTCTTTGTGTGTGTGTGTATTTGTGTGTAATATCTGCCTGTGTGTGTGTGCTTGTGCATGTATATGTGCATGTGTGTGTTTATGTATGAGTGTCTCTGTGTGTGTGTGTGTGTGTGTGTGTGTATGCACATGTGTGTATGTATGTTTGTGTGAGTGTGTGTGTGTAAGTGTGTATATGTATGTGTGTGTGCATATATGTGTTTGTGTGTGTGTCTGTGTGCATATGTGTGTGTGTTTATGTATGAGTGTCTGTGTGAGTGTGTGTGCACGTATGTATGTCTGTCTGTCTTTGTGTTTTTGTGTGCTTGTGTATGTGTGTGCATGTTCGTATTTTTGCATGAGTGTGTGAGTGTGTGTGCATATATTTGTTTGTGTGCGTGTGTGAGTGTTTTTGTATGTGTGGGTTTGTGTGTATGTATGTATGTATGTGTGTGTGCATATATGTGTCTGTGTTTATGTATGTGTCAGTGAGTGTGTGTGTATGCGTGTGTGTTTATGTGTGTATGTATGAGTGAGTGTGCGTGCGTGTGTCTGTCTGTGTGTGTGTACTTGTGTGTATGTAGGTATGTCTGTGTGTGCATGTGTTTGTGTGTGTGTGTATGTATGTATGTGTGTGTGCAAATATTTGTTTGTGTGCGCATGTGTGTATGTGTGTGCGCGTGTGTGTGTGTGAGTATTTATGTGTACGCATGTGTGTATGTATGTATGTGTGTGT
>CAIGQV010016400.1:0-13456 GCA_903798115.1 Danio jaintianensis
ATATATTTACAGATTTTTTTTGTGCAGTCCGTCACACACACACACACACACACACACACACACACACACACACACACATTCAGTAGTTGTTTCAGATCATCTGTAATGAATTCTTTTATTCATCTTGCGACATCAGTGTTTAGTTAAGAAAAGTAATATATTACGATCTTAAAACGGTAACACTTATGGTAAGGATAATGTGGTGTTAATGTATTTGCTAACATGAACAAACGAGCGATCTTAAAAATGCTAACATAATAAGGTCGTAAGAATTAATTAAATTTTGCATTCTTAATGTATTTACTAACATAAACAAACAATGAGTGACACATTAACATACAGTAATTATTCATCATTAAGAATAATTAATGGAAGTAATGTCGTTCATTGTTAATCCACGTTAACTCACAGCGCAATAACTAATGATACAAGCACAACTTTGGATTTTAATAATGCGTTAGTACATGATTTATAAATACCGTATTGTTCATTATTAGTTCATTAGTAAACACCGTAACTAATGAAACCTTATTGTAAAGTACGACCCTTAAAACAAACTCTAAAACAAAACAGTAAAAAAAATAACATAACATTTACTTTTACTAAGTAACAGTTACTTTATTACTACATTCACTAAGTAACAGTAAATCTATTAATAAAGTAACTTTTAAAAAAAACTACTTAGTAGATGTATTAAGTCACTTTTTCAAAAAAGTAATTGTTACTTAGTAAATTTAGTAATAAAGCAACTTTAAAAAAAAGTAACTTAGTAAGTTACTTAAAAAAAGATAGCTTTATTACTACGTTTACTAAGTAACAGTTACTTTTTTGAAAAAAGTTACTTTACTACTACATTTTTTCTAAGTAAGTTACTTTTTTGAAAAAGGTTACTTTTACAACATTTAATAAATAACAGTTACGTTTTTGAAAAAGCTTACTTTTACTACCTTTAATAAGTAAAAGTTACTTTTTTGTTAGGTTACTTTTACTACATTTAATAAGTAACAGTTACTTTTTTGAGAAAAGTTACTTTACTACGTTTAATAAGTTACTTTTTTGAAAAAAGTTACTTTATTACTACATTTAATAAGTAACCGTTACTTTTTTGAAACATGGTACTTTACTACTACGTTTAATAACAGTTACTTTTTTTGAAAAAGTTTCTTTACTACATTAAATAAGTAATTTTTTTGAAAAAGTTATTTTATAACTACATTTTCAAAGTAACAGTTACTTTTTTGAAAAGTTACTTTAATACCTTTAATAAGTAAATGTTACTTTTTTGGAAGGTTACTTTTACTACATTTAATAAGTAACAGTTACTTTTTTTTGCAAAAAGGTACTTTAATACCTTTAATAAGTAACAGTTACTTTTTTGCAAAAAGGTACTTTAATACTTTTAATAAGTAACAGTAACTTTTTTGCAAAAAGGTACTTTAATACCTTTAATAAGTAACAGTTACTTTTTTTGAGAAAAAGGTACTTTTACTACATTTGATAAGTAACAGTTACTTTTTTGAAGAAGTTACTTTATTGCTACATTTTCAAACAGTTACTTTTTTGTAAAAAGGTACTTTAATACCTTTAATAAGTAACAGTTACTTTTTTGAAAAACAAAACAGTTACTTTAGATTGTAACATATTACTTTTTTCCTCCCAACACTATGTAATAAGTGTATTAATGCATCTCAAATGGGTTTTAACTGGAGATTTTTGGCTAGTTGATTTTTATTTTTTTTTCCTACACTCTTCGCCATGTTTCTGCTCTTTCAGCAGGATATGAAAGTGTTACACTGAGCATTTTTTTTTTCACTAGGCGGCACTTTTCTAACAGGAAGAACCACTAGTGTTTGATATTGCATTGGAGCGTGTGGTGAGGAGGCTGATGGGATTGATGCTGGTGGATAATGACGTTCATACACTGCTGTGTGCGTCCACGTTTACATATGCACGATGGCTTTTAACCGCCTGAACCACCTTAAAGATGAACTCTGTGATGTTTCTCAAACGCGGCACAATTTTCAATGCATATTTTGATTAAGAATAGGTAACAAGTACAAGTCGAGTATAATTACACACAGACTTTTATGAGAAATCTGAGGGAACAAATGGTCATATTTCTCCCCAAAATCATAAGATGATTAAAATCAATTTTTTTGTTTTTGTTTGTGACGTATTATTTTTATTCCTTATCTTAATAATATCGTTAATTTGTTATATTTATATGTATTTTTCTTTCTGTCATGTGTCTTGTTTAATATCAGTCAAAAATGTATATTTTATATAAAACTATTAGTCATTCAAAAATCATTTTAAATAATTAACAAACAAAATAAATGACATTAAAAACAGACCATATTTCACCCCCAAAAAAAACTGATTAAGAACTTGTAACACTTATTTTTCTATTTATTTTTCTTCTATATATATATATATATATATATATATAAATACTGTTAATTTAATATTTTTCTATCATATATTTTTTTCCTTCTGTCATTTGTCTGGTTTAATTTCAGTAAGAAAATGCATAAATACAGCTGTATTAGTCAGTATTAAATAGACACGTCATAAGGAAGAAAAAAAAAAAAAAAAACATTTACCAGAATACATTTGTTTATACTTTTTTTTTTTCTTCCATATTTTATTTTATTTTATTTTTTTAAGATTTCCTCTTGAAGTTATTTAAAACCATTTAAACTTTAATGAAGAATTCACAATTAAAAAAATAATAATAACTATTTGCTTCACTATATTATATATGTTCATAACAGGTTTCATGCGATTAACCTCTCAAATGATCATGGACTGACATATCAATAGTGTAATATGGGCAAAATATTTGTTATCGTACAACAAAAATATCATTCTAACGGCGCCAGCAAACAGTCCCATCATGCACATCTCAACCTTATTCACCCACTACACTGTAAATAAGCGATTAGTTACTTTACTTAAAAACATGAGTAAACTCGATGTAACTTAATGCGTAGTTTAATTTACTTAACATCCGCTTGAACCAGAAGTTGCCAAGACATTTATTTTAGTATGTTTAGTATGTTCCAACTGAAACTGAATATTAAGTAGGAGGGCGGGGCTTTCTTTTCCGCATCATTCGCTTATAGCAAACTAACGGTAAGAGAGGGTATTAATGTGCAGTTGCTATGGAAACCCTCGAGGTTGACGTCAACAAAAGGACTGGCAATCCTACCGCAGAAAACAAATGGTCAGATTTTGATTGAAGATTACCAAAACACTTTTTTTTTTTTTTTTAAGCAGATTAACAATATGAATTAATTATTTACCTAAAGAATATCAATGTGAGCTAGCAAAATAAAATGATTAAAGTCTGCGAGAAATCTACATTTACAATGTTTAAGGCAACCGGTTTACTCCTTTTAAAGTCGAGACAACTAATCGCTTCTTTTCAGTGTAAAAAAAAAACAAACAAAAAAAACATCATCGTCATCATTGTTTCACAGAGCCTCGATGGTTTCTGTTGTTTCTGACACTGTGAATGCATTCGGCTGAGCTTTTTAAAGTGCTAAACCCGGAGGTCTGAACCGCTGCTCTCCTGCACATTTAATTGTTTTTTGCACAAGGTTTGTTTTGTAATATTGTCACTGTGATCCACAAAACACATCATATTGCTACTAAACAAGTACAAATGACATCTTTTTCAGAACTCATATTGATGAACGTTTTCTACTAGGGCTGCACGATATTGGAAAAATCTGATATTGCGTGTTTTTTGTTTTTTTTTGACATAAATACACTATCTGACAAAAGTCTTGTCACCTATCCTAATATTAAAATAATTTGACTTCTAGTTGATCATTTGGTATCAGAAGTGGCTTATATGAAAGGCAAAGGCCTCTAGATTACGCTTATTTTACCAAAATAAAATATGTTCATGCCTTGATTTTTAATTATTTAATTAGGACAGTAAGGTCTGACTTTGCTTAGACAAAAGTCTTGTCACTTAACAGAAATAATGTACAGTATAGAATATAAAGTCATGGTGCAGTGGAAAAAGAATGAATATTGTGTATGACTCCCATGAGCTTGGAGGACTGCATCCATACATCTCTGCAATGACTCAAATAACTTATTAATAAAGTCATCTGGAATGGCAAAGAAAGCGTTCTTGCAGGACTCCCAGAGTTCATCAAGATTCTTTGGATTCATCTTAAATGCCTCCTCCTTCATCTTACCCCAGACATGCTTAATAATGTTCATGTCTGGTGACTGGGCTGGCCAATCCTGAAGCACCTTGATCTTCTTTGCTTTCAGGAATTTTGACCTGAAGGCTGAAGTATGAGAAGGAGCGCTATTCTGCTGAAGAATTTGCCCTCTTCTGTGGTTTGAAATGTAATGGGCAGCACAAATGTCTTGATACTTCAGGCTGTTGATGTTGCCATCCACTCTGCAGATCTCTCGCACGCCCCCATACTGAATGTAACCCCAAACCATGATTTTTTTTTTTTTTTTCCTTCACCAAACTTGACTGATTTCTGTGAGAATCTTGGGTACATGCGGGTTCCAGTAGGTCTTCTGCAGTATTTGTGATGATTGGGATGCAGTTCAACAGATGATTCATCGAAAAAAATCTGCCACTTTTCCAAATGATCAACTAGAAGTCAAGTTATTATTTGTTGCTCTTACAACTGGGATCCACGACAAGACTTTTGTCAGGTAGTGTATTGCGATATGAAGTTTCACAAGATAATCTGAATACCACTAATTGACGCCTAACAGTATTTAGGTACAGAAATTGAATAATTGCATTGCCAAATATAAAAAAAATTCTTAGATCAAGTAAAAAATAATATATATATATATTGTTTTGTTTTCAACTTCAAAAGAATAAAGTCAAAATTAAGTTTTTCCTTAAAACAAGCCAGTGGGGTACGTAAAATAATCTTTTTTTTTTTTTTATATAAAACGTACATATTTGGACTAGAAACAAGACAAAAATTTATTACTATCTAATTTTTATTATTTTTTTGGGGGCATAAATTGTGTATATTCTGTATAAATACAGTAATGTCAACTATAATCCAGACTCAACATTGCATATCTGGCGATTTGACTATTCTGGATGCGCACATTGCAATATCGATGCTGAAACCATGTATCGTGCAGCCCTATTTTCTACCCATTTTTTCACCTTCATACACTGTGAGGTATGTTCACACAGAGAGGCGATCTCGTGTTCAGGTTTTGGTATTTGGACTTTTGTAATTCTGACTGGTGATTTCGGGATGAAACGTGGGACTGCACGAATGAACTTTTGTAAACTCTTTCTACATCCCGTTTTGGCACATAATTCTGCACTGGCCTTTTCAGATCTAACTGTGAAACCTCGTCCGATGTCCTCGTCACACATCATTCTGGTGTTTTTTTTTTGGTGCTGGTGTTACTATACTGACTACATGTGTCGGATATTGAATAATGCTGTTTCTAAAGTGTTCACCAATGAAAGCAGTAACAATAACTCTCCATGCGTTTCTGTGTGTTCATTTCAGCTGGATTATTGTTTCAAAGCCACTAATCCTCTTCTTTTAAGTAAAAAACCAAATTGTTCACTCAGAAATATTTGTCAAATTTAATCTAGCAATTTCTAAGTGCACTTTGTCAGGAATGTTGAACTATTTACATAAAAAAAATTTTTATATACATTTAAAATTATAGTAAATAAAAACATCTGAATTATTCATTCATTCATTTTCTTTTTGGCTTAGTCCCTTTATTAATCAGGGGTTGTCACAGCGGAATGAACCGCCAACTTATCCAGCATATGTTTTACGCAGCGGATGCCCTTCCAGCTGCAACCCATCACTGGGAAACATCCATACACACTCATTTACACACATACACTACTGTGAATTTAGCTTACCCAATTCACCTATACTGCATGTGTTTGGACTGTGGGGGAAACCGGAGCACCCGGAGGAAACCCATGCCAACACGGGGAGAACATGCAAACTCCACACAGAAATGCCAACTGACCCAGCCGAGGCTCGAACCAGCGACCTTGCTATGAGGCGATTGTGCTACCCACTGTGCCACCGTGACGCCCTATCAGAATTATTTATCTTAATGTTTCTCAACATTTGCTGAAACTTACGTTTAACTTTCTCTTCACAGAAAAAACAAACAAACAAACATTTATTTCATAATTGCTACTTTTTGTTTAAGGTAAGAGGGTGACGCGGTGGTGCAGTGGGTAGCACGTTCACCTCACAGCAAGAAGGTCGCTGGTTCGAGCCTCGGCTGGGTCAGTTGGTGTTTCTGTGTGGAGTTTGCATGTTCTCCCTGTGTTGGCATGGGTTTCCTCCGGGTGCCCAGATTAATAAAGGGACTAAGCCAAAAAGAAAATGAATGAATGAATGTTTAAGGTGTCATTGCAAACAATTGATATTGGCTGAATTGAAACAAACAAGTTAAATGTAGTAATGCTCAACTTAATTTGTTTGTTTAAATTCAGCTCATATAAATTGTTTGGAACCAATGAATCATTTTTTCAGTGTAAATAATGCATTAATTTATGTTAAATGAAATGGTGTTAATGAAACGAGTTGATTCGAGTTAAATTAGGAAAAAGATTAAACATTTCTAGATTTGTACATTGTTAAATACAATATATATATATATATATATATAGGGCAGCATGGTGGCGCAGTGGGTAGCACGTTCGCCTCACAGCAAGAAGGTCGCTGGTTCGAGCCTCGGGCGTTACTGTGTGGAGTTTGCATGTTCTCCCCATGTTGGTGTGGGTTTCCTCCGGGTGCTCCGGTTTCCCCCACAAGTCCAAAGACATGCGCTATAGGTGAATTGGGTAGGCTAAATTGTCCGTAGTGTATGTGTGAATGAATGTGTGTGGATGTTTCCCAGTGATGGGTTGCGGCTGGAAGGGCAGCCGCTGCGTAAAACATGTGCTGGATAAGTTGGCGGTTCATTCCGCTGTGGCGACCCCAGATTAATAAAGGGACTAAGCCTAAAAGAAAATGAATGAATGAATATATATATTTACACACACATCTATTCTAACTTACTCTCGTATATATATATTTATTATTATTATTATTATTATTATTAAAACAATGTTAAAAAATTTACAAACTGAAATGAATATTGAGTAGGGGGCGGGGCTTTCTTTTTGCGCATCATTCCCTCATAGCAAACTAATGGTAAAAGAATGTTAATATGCAGTTGCTATGGAAACCCTTGAGGTTAACGTCAACAGAAGGGCCGCCACTACAAACGCGAAAGCAAATACTCAGATTTTAATTGAAGATTACCAAAACAAACCTTTTTTTTTTTTTTTAGCAAATTAACATACATGGAGGGGGCGACACGGTGGCTCAGTGGTTAGGACTGTCGCCTCACAGCAAGGTCACCGGTTCGAGTCCCAGCTGGGCCAGTTGACGTTTCTGTGGGGAGTTTGCATCCATCCCCGTGTTGGCGTGGGTTTCCTCCGGGTGCTCTGGTTTCCCCCACAGTCCAAAGACATGCACTATAGGTGAACTGAATAAGTGAAGTTTTATATCAAACTAATTTCGAGAGGAGCACGTGCTCATGATTGACCAAGCTGGCCCACATTACCTAATCATGATCCTCCAATCAAAGGATCCCAAGTCACTATATATATTTCCTCATTTCCTTTCTACAACTATCTTCGTCTGGAAGAAACCCCCTCCTCCCCCTTTATCCAGAATGGGCGGCACGGTGGCCCAGTGACTAGCACTGTTGCCTCACAGCAAGAATACCAATGGCGCCGGGTCCTCGCTGGGCCATCTGGTATTTCTGTGCGGAGTTTGCATGTTCTCCCCGTGTCCGTGTGGGTTTCCCCCGGGTTCCCCGGTTTCCTTCCACCGTCCAAATATGCTCTATATTATAGACAAAATAAGCCTAAATCTTTTTTCCAAATGTCTGACTCTCAGGAAGTTCACCTTAGCCTCAGCAGCGGGGGAGTTTTGAGATCGACCTGAGCTCAATCTCCCCTCGCCCTGCGAATGGGAGGGAGCTCAGGGCTCTCTCCCGGGACAGCATGCCAAACAAGCTATGTATAAATCATGAGCTAAGTGTAAACTCTTGAAACTAAATTGGCTGTAGTGTACGAGTGTGTGTGTGTGTGTGCGTGCGTGCGTGTGTGTGTGTGTGAATAAGTGTGTATGGATGTTTCCCAGTGTACTGGGTTGCGGCTGGAAGGGCATCCGCTGCGTAAAACATATGCTGGAATAGTTGGCGGATCATTAAGCTGTGGCGACCCCTGATGAATAAGGGACTAAGTCAAAGAAAAATGAATGAATAAATGAACTTACACGGATTAATTATTCGCCATAAGAATAAAACATTTCTTACGAACTTTAATCATTTTAACGCAACTGGTTTACTCGCATATATATTCTTTCTTTTTTAATGGATGAGTCAGTGCACTTTTAACAATATTTTTGTATGTATTAAGCAATATTTATTACATGGTTCTCTGGAATACTTGATTCTGATTGGTCAATAATATACTTCACTTAAACCTGTTGGGCTTTGTTCTGTAAGGACAACAGCCTAGAAGTACAATATCCATTACTTAGAAAATAAAAAACACCTTTGACCCCAATGTAGTAGCAAAGTATGAAGTAGCCCCCTACTCAATACTCAGTTTCAAAATATGCCATTTACTGAAATAAGTCTTCAGCAACTTCAGTTTTATGCTGAATTCAAGCATCAAACATGGACAAAAACCAATATGAAAACAGACGGCAAAAATCACATTTCTTGAGAGAAAACGGAAGGTTTTATTGGACTAAATGTACTGTACAGCGAGATGAGAAGTCAAAATGTGGCAGCAGAGAGCGAAAATCTCCAGCGTCTCTCTCATCAGACCGTCTGCAGGTGTTGCCTTCAATACGGCGGGGCCCGAGAAAGATGAACCAGCGCTTTAATGTCGTCTAAAAAAAAAATATCGGCTGAGATTTTGAGAATCAGTTTGATTGGAGCAGCCCTTTCTGTGCAATTTAAGCTCGAGGATAAAACAAGTGGAATCATCTGTGGCAAATTCAAGGCACTGAACTAAACTGATTCAACATATTTATGGTTTTTAGGTTCCTTTCAGGACTGAGGTAGTGAATTTAACTAAAGGGGAGACGCAGACTGGTTTCCCACAGTTTCACTGATGAGACCTTCCAGCCTGATCTCACGAGGAAACATAACTATTTGACGTTTTGTCAGTTTAATGGCTAATTCGTACAAATTCGTGAGCAAAATCGTACTAAATTGTAGGAATGAGATCGTACGAATTCATACGAATTAGCCACTAAATCTAAAAGTTACGAATTGCCGTGAGATCGTGTTGGACCTTCCCTGGAAGCAGCGAATGCCGCAAATATGAATTTAGGAGATTATTCAAATTTATGATACATCCAAATACAGAGAAATGCATTTCATTAGCAAATAGTTTAGATTGAGTGTAATGCTGCTGCCTTTACGTGTTATTGAATTTTTATATAAGTCCTCTGAGCTTTCTATGCAAATGCTTTGTTTTGGGAAGTAATAAAGAACATCTATTGAAAATATCAAGTCACAAACAATATATTTGTATTAAAAATTATAGCGTTCTAATCATCGAACTGACGGATTTTGTTCAAAATTAACGTCATTTCAATCCTTTTTTTTTTTATGTTGTTCGAAGTAAACCATGCGGCACGGTGGCTCATTGATTAGCACTGTCGCCTCACTACAAGAGGGTCGCTGGTTTAAGTCCCAGCTGGGTCAGTTGGATTTTCTGTGTGGAGTTTGCATGTTCTCCCTGTGTTGGCGTGGGTTTCCTCCGGGTGCTCCGGTTTCCCCCACAAGTCCAAATACATGCGCTATAGTGAATTGAATAAACTAAATTGGTCGTAGTGTATGAATGCAAGGTGTCTCCCAGTAATGGGTTGCAGCTGGAAGGGCATCTGCTGAATAAAACATCTCAGAATAGTTGGTGGTTCATGAATGACTGAAGTACACCGGTGCCTTTAGTCGAATGCTCCTGGAATGTTCTGTTTTAGATTCTCCTTTAGTTACTGCAACAACAACAAAAACGTACAGAGAACATTCCCAGAACGTTCTTATTTGGTCCCCCAATGCATGACTGTATTGATAATGAAAGTAACAGATGCTCTGTGTAAAACACCAAGAGTCTCTTTTTCCACAGGTTTGGAAGTTTTGCGCAACATTTTCATTGCAGATTTCATTCACGATAATCCACCAGACTCAGTTTAAAAGTGACTTCTTTATGCAACACACACTATTTACAATACGCTATGGGTGTTTTGTGCTGTCAATTTATAGCAAATGTTGACAACAGTTAACCTACTACTAAGGTTGTCATGATACTGGAATTCGGTACCAATTGGTATTAAAATTTTAAGAACGTCCATTTCCCGCTAACATTTGAGCGCTGTTGAGCACATTCTTAAACAGACCTGATTTGCAGATACAGGGACACTGGAGCGTTTTAAAGTCACGTCGATCAGCTGGTTTGTCTATAAGCTGACATACAAGCGATCCGCTGATGAATCGCGGCTTTAAAACGCTCCAGTGTCCCTGTATCTGTGGTTACACTCAGTAAACAGCGGTGAGTTCGGTGAACTGATGACCTTCACGGCCAATCACAGTCATTTCTGTTGAGCACGTGAACACAATGGCAAATCAGCGCTGTTTAAGAACACGCTCAACAGCGCTTAAATGTTAGCAGGAAATGGATGTTTTAAAAATGTTAGTATCGATTGGTACCGAATTCCAGTATCGTGACAACCCTACCTACTACTCTCCTATTTTTTTGTTTGCATTTAAATGCCACAATCTCAAAATGCATGCATTTCCCAGTCATAAACGGCAAATCTAAGACCGCTCACATCCCATTTTTGACGCTTATTTATGTTATTTCTAATAGTACGTAAAGGCCGTACATTTTTGGTTGTAAGACAAATCCAGCCTGATCTCACGAGGAAACGTAACTATTTTACGTTTTGTCAGTTTAATGGCTAATTTGTACGAATTTATACGAGTTCAGTCGTACAAAAATATACGATTTTAAAAAGGAGGCGTGGCACCCAACCCCACCCCTAAACCCAACCGTCACTGGTGGATGAGCAAATCGCACTAAATTGTACGAATGAGATCGTACGAATTCATACAAATTAGCCACTAAATCAAAAAGTTACGAATTGTCATGAGATCATGTTGGAAAAATCACAGTATACATAAAATGCATTATTATTATTTAATAGGATTTTCAAAGTAAATCGAACTTTTAACCCATCGGACAATGAAAGGAACACACTGGTGAAACTGAAAACTCATCTGGGTCTTTATTTATTATCAGTTATTACTGACGAGAAGCGGTTTGGCTTAATCCTGGATTTATTTCAGTTTTGTACAGATAGAAACAGTCTACACAGGGCTTTATACACACGCCTCACATCTGCATTTATACCACAGAGACAACAGACATGAGAAAATAAAGGGAAAATAAAAGAAACGGTAACAAAACACATTTCTGCCCCCATTAATCCTAAACAATACAAAACCTGTGCACATCTCAACTTTGGCCTAAACAAACTACAGGGCAGCCTGTGACTTTACCAACAAAACTCGGTATGTTTCAGAAAGTCATATTAGCTTACTATTCTCATGTGCTAGCAATAGTAGTATACTAGTCTGAACGTACCCAGTGACGACAAGACTTTTAACATTCGAGCTCTCGGAGCTGCCGCGCTAAAAACATTCAATATCAACACTGCTGCGAAGAAAAAAGATTCGATTATAGAGACTAAAAAGCATAGCCTTTAGATTTCCATTCAAAGAACCAATAGCAACACTGTAGATACATCATCAAGAGTGTGAGTTATACTGAACAACTGCTTCCTATAAGACTATTGATGTATATAAAACAAAAAAATATATAGTCATTTTGTTTCTGCGAGTTATGGTGTGAGGTCCGGACGCTAGCGTTCCCTGAGACAGAATACTAAAGGCTATTTGAATACGAGGGTGCAAAGGGTTTTAATGCCCAAAATAGAGGACATGATTGAGGGTTTTGCTTTTTTTACTCCCTGTTATATACTTCATAATACATATCAAAACATTAGCTCTGAGGAATAGATATATTTATATATGCTCTCGTATATTTCTTCTCTGGATTTGTTGTGCCTTGAAAATATTCAGACCATACGGTAAAAAATATATATATGTTTTTCCTGGGCAATATATATTTGAAATATATGTTGTATCTGTGATGTTGAAACATTTTTAATTTCAACCACAATATATATATATTACAAACGACATACTTAAAATTATATATATATATATATATATATATATATATATATATATATATATATATATATATATATATATATATACATACATACAACAGTTCTGTCTGGTTCTCAAACTGATTGGCTGATAGCCGTGCGATATTCTGCAATATCAGCACTTGTACAGCTTCTTCACCCTTGTGTATTACTCCGCCCACATAGAGTGACAGCAGATCAATAAACTCACTACAGTTTGACAAATATTGCTGCTGTTGTGCAACAATGTACTTCTGAGGATTTTTCAGGCAAGAATGTAGTTGTTTAGATTGCAACTATGCAGTTTATTTATAAGGATAGTGCCTATTTTTAAAATATTTATAATTTTGGAGATTCAGCGCGTCGGCGGCCATTAGCCTGTCATACTGAGCAGAGCAAAGACGATTGTGCCACAAGATGGCGACAGAGACCGCATAATAAAACCTTAGGGGAGGAAAAACTCAGCGTTTTCTTTTTGTATTTCAAACTACAGCTGATCAAATCATTATAAAACAGGTAAGTGACATTCTTGAGAGATCTCTCTCTTTTCTATGTTGTAGTGCTGTATTTTTACCATAGTAATCTGCTAGTGTTTGCTTTGCTTTAGGTTTTTGGGGTTAATTATTGTGATCTCCCGATTGCAACAGAGATATACTGGGAAATCTCTGTAGACTGATGGCATTTCATGCCATTCAGCCTTATAATGTATAATATTTTGTCATCACTTTAGATATTACGCTAAAGAATCATTCAAATACTAGCTCTAAAGTGACGTTTGTGAAGTAGCAATGGTTTCTGCTGTTCTGACGTCAGCTGCAGATGTGAATGAATGGCGGAAGAAAGTAGTTCCTCATACAAAAAGGTCTTTGAGACTCTGTTTTTGATTTTCTTTTTATATACACGATTATGCTGTCGAACTGTTGTATAAATGCAATATCACACTCGTAGCAGTGCGATGTGGCTGTATATCATCACTGGTGGGACACTAAGGCACTCGGCCTGTGGCCTCGAGCCAACACACGCCTCCCACCAGTGCCGATATACAGCCATATCGCACTGCTACTCGTATGATATTGCTCATATATATATATATATATATATATATATATATATAT
>CAIGQV010016401.1:0-49104 GCA_903798115.1 Danio jaintianensis
AAATGTTTTAATATATCTTTATTAAATATATTAAATAAATAAATATAAAGTCTAATATTAATATTTTTATTTATATTTATTTTTATTTAACATAATGCATACATATTTAATATATCATCTGTGTGTTTATTTGAAATATGTACATTCATGTAGTTATATTAATAATAATTATATGATTATACATAGTAAGACCACAAGTACACATACATAATCAGTGAAAAAAATCTACATATTATTAATGAAAGTAATATTTATTAATATATTATTTATTAGTTGTACTAATAAATTTTGAACATAATATTGTATATAGAACAATTATGTTTGCATTACAGTCTATTATTACAATGTAAAAAACAAACATTCTGAGGTATTGTACTTTTTTTTGCTCTTAATCATATGAATCGTTCTTCCTCACGCAACACCAACACCACAAGACAGCCGCAGGTCTGTTGTGCTGCATGTGACAGATCCATCTGCCTGCCGTAGAGATGAGCTTCACACCGTCCCAGCAGGACAAGAGCCATACCCTCCAAATCCACAGCCTCACCCAGTTCCCCATCTCCCCTCACCACCCCACCCAGCATTATAAACAGCGTCATCTTTTTGTGGCAGATTTAAAGTGACGGTAGATTTTAAGCTACTAAAGTGTAAGAGAGAGTAGGAAGGTGAGGATCCTACTAATTTTTTTTTACAGTTTCCTTTCATTGGAGTACTTCGAGAACAGTGGAAACATTCATTCATTCAGTCATTCATTTTCCTTCGGCTTTCCTTTGGGCTTGCCACAGCGGAATGAACCGCCAACTTATCCAGCATATGTTTTACACAGCGGATGCCCTTCCAGCTGCAACCCAGTACTGGGAAATATCCACTCATTCACACACATACACTACGGACAATTTAGTTTATTAAATTCACCTATACCGCATGTCTTTGGACTTTGGGGGAAACCGGAGCACCCGGAGGAAACCCACACAAACACAGGGAGAACATGCAAACTCCACACAGAAATGCCAACTGACCCAGCCGGGACTCGAACCAGCGACCTTCTTGCTGTGAGGCGACAGTGTGAACCACCGAGCCACCGTTCACCCCACAGTGGAAACAATTCAAGCCATTTAATGATACCAGAGTAACATGATCCAGGCAACCAACCTGAAATCCTACCGTCCCTATGATGTGTTTTGAACATGCATGCAGCTTCTACTTTTATGATATAGTTTCATTTTACCATCATCACTTTCCCAGTCACAGCATTACTGAACTTGGCCTCTGCGGTCACCCAGTTTCCATCTTTAGAGTCTTCTGCTGATATATCAGCACACCTCATTCTGGAAATAGCAAAAGAAATTATGTTAAAGGGATAATTAACCAAAAAAAATGAAAATTCTGCCATCATTTACTTCCAAACCTGCAACCATTGACATCCATAGTAGGAAAAAACAAATACCATGGAAGTCAATGGTTACAGGTTTCCAAAATTTTTTTTCAAAATATGTTTTTTTGTGTTTAACAGAACAAAAAAAATCTAACTGGTTCTGAACAAGTGAAGGGTGAGTAAACAATAGCAGAATTTACATTTTTGGGTGAACTATTACTGGAAGTTAACAGCGGTGAAGTATACGCTTCATGATTCAGTCCCCATCCCCCTTGGTAGGTCATGTTTTGCTTGCACACGTAAACATTACAAACAATAAAGTGGAATGAGGAGTGCGAATATTCCCACACATGCTTTTCATGACAGGGTGGTTTTTAGGTATTTCAGAAATCTGATCCCATAATTATTACAAACAGCTCTGCAGAAAATTGAAATGAAATCTTTTGCCATAACACTCAATTATGCCTGCTGGGGAAAAATAAATAAAAACATCAACTTCACTACTACCTAACTGTGGCAAACTTTGCCAACCTTTGATATAGACACTTAATGAGGAACTGAGACAAAATGCAGAATTGGGAATAATCTGTGCCACAACCTACACCTGCAGCTGTTTTCCTATTTATGGTTCTGCTTCTAACAGTTTAAAGGAAGAAGCAAACTAGTCACCCTTTCAAATCTCAAAAAACCAAATGTCAGGTGAAGGAACTAACCTTGAGCCGTTGTTGTAATGTATGACCACGGACCGACCAATTATGCTGTTTGGTCCTGAAAGGGGCATATTACCATCCCTGTACTGGTTCTGAAAGATGTTCTGACCTGTCAGGTCACCAAACTTCCCACTAATGTCTCCAATCTCATACTGGTCAACTGTGCCATTCCCTGGAGCTGGAGATAAAGTTGCATTTACAGAAAATGGGTTGAAGTGGCCCATTATGTTACTGTCTGAGCAGGGTTCCTGGATGCTCTTGATTGGGAGTATGTGGATGTGATAGCCTCCAGCTCTGGAGTTAAGCCCAGTGAAGGAGATGCTTAGGATTGTTGGTCCTTGAGGAGAGGCTTGGGAGAATTGGATCTGTCCTCCAGAGGATTCAGGCCCAAACCAAGATTTTGAGCTAGCAGAGGGAAAGCGATACAAAGTAAGGTTTGCGCAAGCAATCCGCGGTGCTGTTTTGTCTGAACCGTGTATCACTAAAGAACGACCGATCATTCCAAGCACCCAAGAAGTGGTGTCAGTAAAAAAGTTCTTGGTTGCCACTGACCCCATGTCAGACTGTAGATCCAGAGTCTTATGCTTGCCAGAGATATCCCCAACTTCACAGGCAAAAGGGCTCCCGGGACTACAGTTAACTGTGTATGCACTCCCTGTGGTGTTGATGTTGTATGGATTCCAGTGTCCTCCAGTGGACAGACAACATCCCACGTCACTGTCTGTCTCAGTGCTGATGGGATAGTTGTGGATGTGCCAGCTGTGATTCACTGTGGATTGTGCAGAAAGTTGTCCATAGGATAGGTCCGCAAATATGGAGACATCTGAATAGGGCTCACCAGTAAGCTGGCTGAAGAGGACTGTCCCCACAATTGGACCACGAAAGACAGCTTTAGCAACAGTAACTTCACTGGGGTAGTCTATACTAGAACAGGCAAATCTGGTCCCATTGGGCATGTGTATCACGACGGAGCGACCCACAATGCTATTCCACCCAAACAGAGGTAGATTCCAGTCAGTGAGAATAGCCTGAAAGTTACTTGTATTCTCCAGAGATCCATGCCTGGAACTCAGATCTCCGACCTCAAAGCGATCATGAGTGGAGCCTTTTGGTGGTGGATATGCTGGTGCCTGAACATTCACATTGAACGGGTTCCAGTGACCCCCAGCATTGTTATTACTACAGCTGCTGTCTGAAGGAGACCTCATCTGGGGTAGGGGGAACTGATGAACATGGTATGGTCCAACTCTTCTGTTCAGGTTAGTCAAGTTAACGGTGATGGTGGTGAGATCGAATGGAGATTTTTGTTGGAAGGAGAAGTAGCCTTTAATCCCTTGCATGTTCAGTACAGCGCTAACTGTCTTGTCTGAAATACTTCGGATCTCTGCACAAATGTAGCCTGAGGTCAAGCTGAGGACAGCAAATCGGACATTAGAATTGAAAGTGGAGATTTCCAGCCGAGACTTCACAGCTTCTAGAGGTGATCCCAAATTCAAAACACCCAGCTTTGTCAGGCTCTTGGGGTCAAGACTACCAATGAGGGTAGTGCAATGCGTGGCAGAGCTTTGGGACACATAAATTGTGACATTTGAAAAAGTTGTGGTCTGATCAACATTTCTGAGATTTGAGAGAACTCTCGCCCCTGCTTCTCCTGTGAGTTGCCGGATGTAGACGTTTCCAGCCACGGGACTGAAAAAACGTGCCTGCAATGTTCTTACCTGGGAATCTGGGGTGAGTGCTGCACAAACCCTTGTCCCATTACATGTGTCCACCAGCACAGAGAGGGCATCCAGACTAAGGTGCTGCTCAAATAAATTGGACACATTCACAGTAGTCTGAGGCTGATCTACAAAAAACGTGAAAACACTGTCTCCTATGTGTGACTTTTGACAGGGTGAAGCAAAATGGCCATACATAACTGGGAAAGTAGTAAGTGAGATATTGAATGATTGACATCTGCTGGTTCCTGTGAGATTAACGGTAGACCTCTGATCTGTGGAGTCAAATCGGATCCAGCCAGTGATGCCCATCATGTTGAAGTCAGCCTGATACCGCACACAAGAGGCTGAACCTAAAGAGAGTCAAGGGGATACACAAGAATCATGAATTAATATAAAACAAGTCTGGTTATGAAACTGTTTAAGATTTTAAACATTAAACGGATAGTTCACCCAAAAAGAAAAAATTCCTTAGCATTTACAAGTTAATGATCATTCCATTTTTGGGTGAACTATACCTTTAATTTTAGCCAATTACATGCAACTATATCAAACACACCGCTCAGATACTGTGCTCTGTTTTGAAATATTCATATACAAACCGAAATGCTTAGTCATGTTTTTTTGTAAGACTAGACATGCTACACTTCGCCACCTCATGTGTTATGTATACATTTGGTTAACACTAACGCTGATTAAAGTACATTATTATTGACTTTAGAGGCTCTCAGGTGACGGTGGGTTCAGGTGTCGCAGTGTCAGATGTGAACATTTCTAAGAAATTCTGTAACATTGCCCTAATCAATTCAGGCAATTGTGTGGTATTGTGCATAAATAAGTAATGTCAAGTTCAGTCACACTTCAGTCACAGTCTTTTTCACAACACTCCCATTGCTGAAAAATTACTCTTCCACCTCTTCCTCTTGTGTAATAGGTACAAAGGTAAAATCAATTTTGCACTCAAATACAATTTAACTTTGCATACAGTTTAACTAAGTAAACAAAAAAATGGGGCAATATTTTACCGCTTTTTACATACAGTAAAGCACAGCATCCATATATTCAAGTTTGGTCAGTACATGTTACATTTGGCATTACATTATATCTCGCTAAACACTAGGTGTCATGTATAAAAACATGTATGAACAGGATTATTTCACTGAATAATTCAGCCACTGTTAAGCAATCACACGTTTATACTGCATACAAAGAATAAAAAAACTGACACAATATGATGCAAATGCAGGACATCTTCCCTTTATCTATCATCAATTTTCCATCAATTTAAACTGAAGAGATCAATGTTTTGAACATGCAGTTTTCGGGAAGTAAATCCTTATTTTTTGTAGAAAAAAACTAATTATCGCCACTTACCCCACAGGATGAATAGGGTCAAAGCTCCTTGAAGCAACATGTTGGCAGCTGTTTGTGTGTGCATTTGCAAGCAAGAGGTAGAAAGTGATGTAGACTGCGTGCGTTTGTCTATAACCTTCAGCACAGGACTAGTCTGTATTGATGTGTGCACGTGTGTGTTTGAGTGAATTCTTGCTGCCTCAGTGTGTAGCTGTGTGGTTTGAATGAGACTCTGCTCGGTCTGCTGTATAGTCTGAGAGTCTCAAGGGAGGGCAACCATGGGAGGGGCTTCTCTACATCCTGTATTTATGCGTTTCTTGACATAAACACTGAACAGATGACATAAAATATATAAACAAACCCATGGTTTAGCAACTGTTTTTTTGCATAAGGGTATATGATACATATATATACTATGGATTTATTATGTAAATACAACCCATGACTACTTTACTTGCATCTTGAAACTTGACTGTACATCTGCATTCATTTTTAGACACGGTGTAGTATGCTTTTGCTAAAACTAATACAATAAAACAGTACAACTGCATTAGGTAACACAATATTAAAGGCACCATTAGTGATGCAGAATATTATACTTGTTCTGACCCCCTTTGTTTGGTAGGGTTAGGTGTGGGGGAGGGGTTAGGATTAGGAGTGAGGTTTTGGAATCAGGTAGTGACTCCAAAGAGGGGGTAATAATTTGTCAGGGGTTTGAAGATTATTATTTGCTAAATACATTTAATCAGTCAATAATTTACAGAACATTTCCAGTGGATGAACCACTTCAGGGAAGACAGTATATCGGATTTTTTCACGGTGTAAAATCACTCTTGTAATCACTCTTCGAATCATTTATATTAAGATATAGTAAGATCTCCACATTGGTCAATCCCATAGTTTAAAGTCATGCAATACTGAGTTAAGAATTTTGTATTATTGCTTAAAGCACAATGTTGGCATCTTGGAAAACTAGTTGAATTTTTTTTTGTTGTAATATTTAAAAAGATTTAAGATTTATTGTTGTTATCGTTAACAATTGTATATGTCAGCGCACTTTCCATTAGGCTTCCGACACCACAAAACTCAGTGATTTTACTGAAAGTGACGGCACATCAGTCATTTTATATTGGTGTACATGTCAAAGAGTTTGGAGTGGTTGATTGTGGCATTTATATATCTATGGCAAACGGCCCCTTTTAATCCTTTAAAGGGAGAGCTCACCCAAAAAATTTAAATTCTGCCATCATTTACTGAGCTTCGTTTATCACAAACCTGTTTGAGTTACCAGTTTCTAACATTTTTCAAAATACCTTCTTTTGTGTTCAACAGAAAAACTAATCTCATAAAGGTTGGATCCACTTGAGGTAAATGATGACAGAATCATAAGTTTTGGGTGATCTGTCCTTTTAAGAATGCAGGTATAATAACGGACCAAATTTAACAATCACAAACCTACACTAAAGTTTTAAAGGGGGGGTTTCAGATGAACCATTTTGGTTCCCTAAAAAAAAAAAAAAAAACTTAATCAAACAGTTTTTTTTTTCTAAACAATCATTTAGAAAACCTTAAAAAAAAAAAAATAATAATAATAATACATTAAGCAGCTTTTGTGCAATGTAAATGTTCTATGGATTTTAAAGATTCTTCAGAAACATGAATGCTAATAAGGAACTATATTGTATGTTATGTGTTGTACTGTTTCATTTTTCATTCATGTGGCCACATTTCTCTGTTAATTATAGGAGAAGGGTTTATTTTGGGCTTGAGCTGCTCTAAGATGCTCTTGAGGATCTTCAACCGGTGCTGTTTTAGATAATGACTGCAGAGTCCTCAGTGACGTAGTCAAGAGTTCACTCAAATACTCAACGATCTGGAAAGATGCTTATAATTATGACTAGCTGGAGTAGATGGAAGTATAGTATGCGTATTTATTGCATATAATTATTTTTCTTAATAAAAATATGAATTAAAGAAGTAAATAAATGAAAATATGAAGTAAAGGAGTGAAAAAATGAAGTGACTAAACATGCAATCCACAAATACAGAAGCTGCTGTTACCCTGTTGTTCCTTATTGATTATGATCTACACTTTCACTTCAGTTTTATAATGAATGAAGCTTTTTTTTTTTCATCAGATGTCTGTTTGTTCACAGTTAGACGATCAATTCTGTGTTTCAGTTCAGGCTTATCTGTCATTTCAAGAATTTTCGGGAGATTCACATTTACATTAAGTGAGAAATAAATACTTTCCAAGAATTTTTTGTATATGGTTTGTTGCATATCTTTTAGCAGTTCAAGTAACCAAATACCTATAGATTGAGTCCATGTACTGTACATATAATGAGTAACATAATGTATATACTTCCACACTTCAGAAACTGGTGTCATGTTACATTAAATAATCCTAATGCTCTTCTGTGGAGTGTGAAGTTGTTCAGCCTGAGAAAGTTTTGAAGAGTTTCAGTAAACAAATTTGGTCAAACTATAATTCCACATCAGTGTAAGATGCTCAGACAATCTGTCATATGTTTGTGACTAATATTAGTTTATATAAATTGTTGATTTATTGATTAATTGCTGATTTAATCATTTACAGTTATAAATGATGTCGTTCCAGACTGTGTATGTTTGATAAACAGGTATATTTAAAAGTTACAAAATGATGTCATGTCATTGTGTGATGACATCATTATACAACCATGATGCAAAACAGTGTCATTTTGTAGACTATGTTATTAAATTAGTCAAACTGAAATATGTTCATTTAGATTTGTTTGTAAAAGTAGTGTAATTTGAGAATATTGCATACCTACATATAGTTAAGTGCAAAACATTAATAAGTTTGGACACCCTATTGAAATTCATGCCCTGATACAAAAAACTAAGATTAATGTTTATATATAGTCTATCTTAAAATTTGAAGGATAAAACCTCACCTGACATTTCTGTATCTGTATCACATGACATCTCACAGCTTGTCATTATTTATCTAACAAAAATAAAAGCCAGGATAGATAAGCCCCATGATTCAGATACTGTAGATCCGCTTTTAGCAGTAATGACTGTAATCATTAATTATTTATGCAACAATATTCTGCAGGACCTTCTCAGTTTCTCAGATCCTTTTGGAAAAGATTTGGAGTTTTATGTTTTTGTTCACACCACAGCATTTCATTCAGGTTGAGGTCTGGACTTTTGTACTATTGTACTGAAAGTGTTTTCACATGAATGTATAAATTGTTAAAAAAAAAAAAAAAGGTTTTTAATATTTTTTGGCGTGGATTGGACAATCAATTTTCATTACTTTCTTTAATGTTCATCCTGTTCTGGTGGAATGTTGGGAAAAAATGTTGCTAGTGTACTCTGAAAAGTTGCTAAGCCTAGAATTGCTATGAGGTGACAAGATATCAGAGGTCCTCTACTGCCCTCTGTAAGTCATAGAGTGTAATGAACACTAATGTAAAGCAGACACAGTTTATGTATTTTAACTCATTTTACGTGGTATTTTTAAATGCAAGATTTATGTAGCCATAGCTTTGATTTTAAAATCATCCTTATTTTATGTGTTTGGAAATACAAAGGAAATGTAAAGGAAATGTAATTATTTTGTATCACTGTGTGTGATATGTGATGTGTCTATGTGACTTTACTACAGCAGGGTATCCATATTGTAGCCTATATGAATAGTGTTAACAGTGATTGTTACACGGATGTCTGGAATACTCAATTCTGATAGGTCTGTCACGACATTCAAAGGTATTTAATTCCCAGTTAAAGAGCCTCTATTATGGGTTTTTGAAAATGACCTTGTAACACAGCACAAAGTGAATGAAAACATCCAGCTGAGGTTTAAATTTGAAAGTGCATGAATCGTGATGGATTCGGATCTTTTGCCTGAATGTGTCGACGTTGATACGGTATATCACCAAATATGAAGTGCCGGTTCCGGTAAAATGTGAACGCGCCTTTCCATTCTGACACTAGCAGAGCGCGGGGGGTTCATGGGACTGATCATGACACGATGATGACGATCCCTGACAGATGGAGATTCGGAATTATGGGTTCAAGTTCATTTTCACAACACCATAGTATAGCCAACCTTGTGCTGTGTTTGTCATTTTTCTGATGATTGATGCAATAACCTACGCTGCAACGTGAAATTCGTCTGCCGTTTGCTATTAAAGGAAGGAGCAGCAGAGACTATTATGTATGGGACTTTGTCAGACTTTGTCAATAACTGTTACAGTTCATATGGATCAGTTTCTTCTTCCTCTGGATCATAACATGTTAGTGTAATTAAAATTGTTGCCTCATTTTGTGTAGTGTACAAAATATGTATTTAATAGTGTGTTGTAACTTGTAATCGTTTCGCATGGCTTGTAATCACTTATCTATTATACTGTAGATCAGTGCTTGTAATGCATCTCTCAGGTTAAATCTTTATGGGGCTATTCACATATTGCGTCCAAAACCACATGAAAAACGCAACGCGTGATTCTTCCTTTACCGATTTAAATGCGTTTCTGAACTTGTGATCCTCTGCCGTTTGCCTTTGCTATAGCCACCATCAGCTGTTCCTCACACGCGCAGCGCGGTCAATTTTCAAAATAGCTCAACTTTTGCCACTGTGTGGATTAATACTGAATGTGTGTCGTTGTTATTACTTGGGGTTAGGGTTAAGAATAGAGTAATATGCTGGTGTTTAACTGCATTGCTTTATTGAATTCCTGCATTGGGCTTTCACATACTCTCTGCTACTTCATAGCCGTGGTGGGCATTTCTCTCTGTCTTACGCTGAACCCAGTCGACCAATCACAGCAGACTGGGTCATCGGACCAATCACAGCAGATTAGCCTCACGCAAAGGAGGGGTTTGGGAACAAATGAATCGCTGAATGAATCATATGGGAGTCGTTGGGATAATTAGGTAAAAATAAATGCATATTATAAGACAATGAAAGTGTTTTTTGACTATGCATGCATATCAGCCTGTTGCTGGAGACCCCCAAAACCAAAATATGACCTTTTCTTATGCAAAATAGGGGCTCTTTAACAACCACTGAATAACACAGGCTCATCCAGGAACTTCGAATCACCTTGACCGTCAGTAAATAGGCCTATATGTTCACAACCATATACTTACATTCACACTAATTTGTATCGTCTTGTCAGTTTTTGACTGCTTGATGCCATCTTGTGAATGAATAATGTGTAGATTAGTCTATTCTCCATTCAACCAGTTTCGTTTCCGTCAGTTTTGCGTTTTTGACTGTTTGGCGCCATCTTGTGACTGAATAATGAACAGGTTAGTGTATACTCCATCAACTGTTTTTGTTTTGCATTTTAGAAGAATTAATAAAAACAATAGAAAAAATGTATAAACTTACGGCTCAGAACAACATTTTGTGTTTAATTTAAGGTATATTTAAAGTATAGCAAACTAAGCAAGATAAAGTACATTCATGACTGTTGTTTTTGCTGAATAAAGCCCTTTAGTCTTATAAAAGCATGTCGAGCTTTCTGTGATAACAACCTCCTGGATGCCTATTTGTAATTCGACTCAATTGTAAGTCGCTTTGAAGAAAAGCAAGCTAAATGACTAAATGTAAATAAACTTACTTTATTCCTAACTTAACAATTAATTTACTAAGAAAAATTTGAACATTGTGAAATAAGCTTAACTCCCAGAGCTAAGCAAACACCAAGCCTTATTTAAAATGCTTCAGTGTGACGTCAGTGAGATTGGTTATGATTAGCTTTTTTCATTAACACTGGGTTTCACTTGTTTATTCAATTATAGGCTGAATTTATAGGCTACAAAGTCACATACAACACAACACTACCGATAGCGACATATTACTTTTTTATGAAGGGAATCACCATCCACCTCAGCCAATATAAACATCTTTACTTGAACGTCCTTTCCATTAAAGACCCATGTTAATTGACATATGCATCACAAGTTAACTTGTGTAGCGATCTTTTTTTTTTTTTACAACATTAGTTTAATATTACACTTCTAAGATTATGTTTGAAATGAGCTCACGCAATACGATTAAATATTTACCATCTCCTCAGTGTCTCCTCAGTGAGACGCACATGTGCATTTGTGCAAAAGGAAACCTCGTGCTCTGACATCGATGCTTTTAATCCGGAATGTAAAACTGTTTTAAACAAATAAATTATTTAAAAATATATACATAATATATTCATGTAGGCCTGCTGGTAAATGTTAACTCCTGTGCAGGTAGGCTATGTTTCGCACTTATCTGCTTTTACCAAAATATTTCTAGAACCATTACATTTGACTATATTACTATATAACTCTGAAGTACAGTGCACCCAAATTGAAAATGTACTCATCATTTAGCTACTGCATACCTTTATGAATTTCTTTTTTGTTGTTGTTGAATGTAAAAGAATATGTTTGGAAGAATGTTAGAAACCAGTAGTCATTGACATCCAAAATAGCCTACTACAGAGGTCAGTGGTAACTTACTGGTTCTCAAGATTGTGAAAATGTCTTATTTTGTGTTTAACATAAAAAAGAAAGAAACTCAAACAGGTTACAAACAAGTGAATGGAGAGTACATTTTATTTTATTGACAGAATTGTCTTTATTTAATTTGTTTTTGCTAACTATGCCTTTAGGTCTGAAAGTGTTTTATTTGATTATTTTTTATTTTATTTTATTAAATTTTGTACATTTTAAAGCAAGTAAATTGATCTATTACTTAATGTGTTGAACAATGAGCATCATCCTGTCATGTGTGTTTAAACCCTATCTGGATAGCGCATGTAAAATACATAATAGCTCTCGAGTGTTCGATCTGGAAAACATCTGTGAAAGATCTGATAAACGTCTTTAAAAGGTCAGAAAGGAGACATCACATATACGTATTGCAGATGATCAACTGTTGTGAAAAATACATCTTCCATTAAATCAAAAATCAAATAGAGGTCTTTCTTTGCAAGGTTTGACTGCGGGTTTCCATCTGAGGTTAATATGAGAACTGTCACAGGCCTAAATTGTAAAGGTTTTGACACGTGGTTTTAGGCTAAACCTCCACTCTAGACAAAGGTAAGAGACTCTGTTTGTCACAGGGCTCGGCTTAAAGTGGAACCAGTTCAAGTTGTTTTTTTTCTAGTTTTTGATTTAATAGTTGAGTTTAATCACATTAAATATATAGTCTGTATAGTAAATCTTTTTTATTGTTTTATTAATATACAGTACAACCATTTGACGGTCATTGATGACAGACAGCAACATTATAATCTATGAAATATAAAAATATAAGACAGGACCGTAGCCAGCCTGGTGAAAGGGGTGGTTCTTTTTTTCTTTTTGCATTCATTCATTCATTCATTCATTCATTCATTCATTTTCTTTTCGGCTTAGTCCCTTTATTAATCTGGGGTCGCCACAGCGGAATGAACCGCCAACTTATCCAGCATATGTTTTACGCAGCGGATGCCCTTCCAGCTGCAACCCATCACTGGGAAACATCCATACACACTCATTCACACACATACACTACGGACAATTTAGCCTACCCAATTCACCTATACCACGTCTTTGGACTTGTGGGGGAAGCCGGAGCACCCGGAGGAAACCCACGCGAACACGGGGAGAACATGCAAACTCCACACAGAAACGCCAACTGACCCAGCCGAGGCTCGAACCAGCGATCTTCTTGCTGTGAGGCGAACGTGCTACCCACTGCGCCACCGTGCAGCCCTTTTTGCAGTCGTATGCCCCATTTTCTATTTAATTTTGAGGTTTAAATACTGCATTTTAATGACATTTTAAGCACAATTTTTCTGGATTAGCCATGTACCAAAAGCATTTCCTAAAGATTTAGAATAAAGAAATATAAAAACAATACTTATTTTTAAAATACAAAAATAAGAATCTGTTTTTAATTTATTAAGTTTTTAATTTATTAAGCAAATAACAATCTGGCCAGCACATTCAACTTTCCTCAATCAGAATTTGGGATGCAGAAATTCTCAAAAACCCCAAATTCTGTACCGACAGCCAACACAGGATTCCGCTTGATCTTAAAGCCTTTTTGATGGGTTATTTTCACAATTTATTATTAATGGAATATAAATTCTGGACCTTTTTCAGTGAGGGGTGGGTCTTTCGAACCACCCAACCCCCCCCTGTCTATGGGCCTGTAAGATGTGAATCATGAATGTATATTTAAGGAAAATTAAACATTCACACAAATACATTTTTACATTTGGTTGACACAAAACGTAACGGTTACTAAAGTAACCCTCGTTCCCCGAGGGGGGGAACGGAAATGCTATGTGGAAACTTCCACTATGGGGATTTCGTCAGAAAGCCAATCATTCTGAAGAGTAATTAAACGGGCCAATGAAATGCCAATGAGTTGGCGGTGTCAGCGTGCACAGCTGGCAGCAATCATAATCAGCTTGTGAATAAGAATGCCCGCTGTGCCACACAACCACACCTTTTCTAGCTGAAGAAGCCGAACTACAGCTGTCAGCTAAGGCGCAATCCCTGTGGCGAAGGAACATAGCATTTCCGTTCCCCCCCTCGGGGAACGAGGGTTACTTTAGTAACCGTTACGTTCCCCAGCGGGAGGGGAACTACAATGCTATGTGGAAACTTCCACTATGGGGAAATCTATGGAAAACGCCACAGTGATTGAACCTTACCACGTCGCTGGTGAGAGGTTTGCCAGGCTCCGGCGTGAGCGCACCATCATCACCAGAGACGCAGCCCACCAACGTGTCCCCTGGCCCTAACTTACCTTACTTACCTGTGAAGCACTTAAAGGCTTATTTATATTTTTTGGGGAGTCGTAAAAAATACACCTAGTTAAGATACTAGGAATTTTAAATTACGACAGTACGTTGGGAAGCGTGCAGTCCCGATAGGGAGGACGCTGCGGAGGCCACCTGCTGCCCAATGGGGAGACCTGGTGGCAGGAAGACATATGGACTAACCCTGAAAGGGGGAGAACACATATGAAGGATGGTTAGCGGGGAGGGAAGACACGGGCCCGCCTAAGAGGAGGAACTACACCGTGGCTGAATGAAGCATATGGGATCGCCAGCGGGGATCGCGCATAGCAGGCACCTATACCCAGAACGCGGGCTGACCAAGTGGGCATGCCAACAACGTAATGGGCCAGGCACCTGACTCCTCCGCTGAGTCAGATGCTGGGGGCCTCGGAGGAACTCTGCAGGGTTCGCCAAATGGGGAACTCAACTGAACAGAGTGAATAAGCGCACGAATCTCTGTGTTAGAGAGAAAGGCGCAGCAAGCGTGTTTCAACACCGTACTGAATTTCCTCATTCACTGGCGTATCCAGCACACGTGAGGAAAATCAGCCCACTCAAAGATTATAGAATCTTTACGAATGTATTAGGTGTCGCCCAGCCCGCAGCTCTACAGATGTCTGTTAGAGAGGCGCCGCGTGCTTACGCTCAAGAGAAGGCGATACTCTTAGTCGAGTGCGCTCTCACTCCCGGGGTACGCGGCTCACCCTGGCATAGAAAAGCGAGGGAGATGGCATCCACTATCCAGTGGGCCAACCTCAGAATGGATATGGCACTTCCCGTCTGCCGATCATAACAGAAAAGGAGCTGCTTAGAGTCGTAAGCTCTAATGCGGTCACAAGCGCCGAGCGCGAACAGGACACAGCAAGAAAGGGGCTGGGTCTGCCTCCTCCGTGGGCAGCGCTTGCAGGTTCACTACATAGTCTAAAGAAGCGCTGTAGGAACCTCGGGCACATAGGTGGGCCGGGGTCTCAGGAAAACGTGAGAGTGGACCGGCCCGAATTGCTGGCACACTTCGCTGACCGAAAATGCCTCCAGATACCCGACCCTCTTGACCGATGCCAACGCGACCAGCAGAGCTGTCTACCTGGACAGAAAACTTAAAGATACTGAGTCGAGTGGATCGAGCAGACCTCTCCTAAGAGAGATCTCCAAGTGGGTATGAGAGGGGGACAGGATTGATTTAATTAACCAGCGTCTCGCCCCTCTGGGAACTGGATGATGAGGCGATGCTTTCCCAGCGCGCCGCCATCCCCGCGTCCTCAGAGCGGGGATGATCGTAACGCCAACCCCTCAGTGCGAAGGGGACAGCCTTAGCTCAGCCAGCTGAAGGAAGAAAGCATCACACTGATCTGGCATGTCCGGGGTCTTTCTCGGAGAGAAGTACACCACACAGCGAATAGACTCCACTTCAGGGCGTAGGCATGCCTCGTAGAGGGTGCTCTAGCCTGAGTGACGGTGTTAACCACCGAACCGGTAAGTCACCTAAGTCCTCCACGCTCCATCTATGGACCTTACACGTGATTCCAGAGATCTGGGCGCGGGTGCCAGATGGTGCCTGTTCCAAAGAAGAAGGAGCTTCTTCAAAGGGATATGCCAGGGAGGGGCCGTCACGAGGAGAGAGCTGAAAACAGATCAGATTGAGCCAGAGGCGCAATAACAGACCTGGTCCTCGTCCTCCCTGACGTAACACAGTATCTGCGAGAAGGCTCACTGGAGAGAAATGCGTATTTACGCACGCCCAGGGGCCAGCTGTGTTAGCCAGCGCGCAGAGCGCACCTATAACAGCTGGACAGCCGGGGGTGGAGTCTCAGTTTTCCCGGGCGTGAACTGCCGTGAGAGCGCATCGGCTGCACAGTTGAGTTCGCCGGGGGAAAAAAAAAAATGGCACGCAGCGATTCCGCCGCGAATGACTCCGGAGGAGAAGACGGCGAGCGAGCTGAGACATACGGCGAGAGCGGATACCCCCTGTGCGGTTGATATACGCCATCGTCGCCGTGCTGTCCGTCCTGACCAGCACGTGTTTCCCCTCTAGCACCGGTAAAAACAGTGCAGCGTGAGATACACTGCCAACAGCTCCAGGCAATTAATATGCCAATGCAACCAGGTTCCTTCCACGGACCCCCAGCTGCATGCCCGCAACACACGGCCCCCCAGCGCGTACTGGAAGCATCCGTCGAAACGACGACATGCCTGGATACTTGTTCTAGAGGCACACAGGCCTGTAGAAACCCAGGGTCCGTCCAGAGGCTGAGGGCACGGCGACACAGCGGAGTGACAGTCACCCGGTGCGTGCCCGCGTGCCATGCGCGTCTAGGGACCTGATCGGGAAGCCAATGCTGAAGCGGTCTCATATGGAACAGCCCGAGCGGCGTGAAGCGGCCACGGATGCCATATGCCCCAGGAGCCTCTGAAATGATATCAGTGGGACCACAGTTTTCCTGTCGAACTCTCTCAGACAGGTCAGCATCAGGCCAGCGCGCTCTCGAGGGAGGCGCGCCGTCATGGTGATCAAGTCCAGCTCCAACCCGAGAAAAAAGATGCTCTGCACGGGGGCGAGCCTACTCCTTTCTCGGTTGACCCGAAACCCCAACAGGTCGAGGTGCCGGAGCACCCAGTCCCTGTACATAATCAATTGATCCCGCGAGTGAGCTAAAAAGCCAGTCATCGAGATAATGGAGTATGCAGATGCCCGCGAGCCGAAGGGGCATTAGGGCATCCTCCGCGAGCTTCGTGAAAACCCGCGGAGACAGGGAGAGCCAGAAAGGGAGGACTTTGTACTATCATGCTCGACCCTCGCACGCAAACCGCAGCCGGTGGCGTGGGAAAATGTAGAATGAATGTACGTGTCCTTCAGGTCTATCGCTGCAGACCAATCCTGAGGACGGACGCACCGGGGGATGTGCTTCTGCATGAGCATTCTGAGCGGCTGCTTGTAAGGCAGCGGGTCAAAATGCGCAGAACTAGGATTGGTCATAACCCACTGCTCTTTTAGGGTACGATGAAGTACAGACTACAAAGCCCATACCTCATCTCGGCTGGAGGGACCGGCTTGATTGCATCCTTCGCCAGGAGGACAGCAATCTCCTCGCACAAGAGAGGGGCGGACACAGGGCTGACACCTGGTGTAATACACGCCCTTGAACTTGGGGGACCGTTTAGCGAACTGAATCGCATAGCCGAGTCTGATTGTCCGAATGAGCCATCGCGACGGGCTGGGCAGCGCTAACCAGGCTGGCAGAGCCCACGCGAGTGACATCATCGGTGCAATCACTGACGCACCAGCGGTGGGGCAGCACGGGATGGGAGAGCTCACCCCGGGAGGCATGCGTCCCAAGGAAGAGCGGAAGTTTAAGAGGTTTAATCTTAACTTCGTCCCAAGAGCCCGCAGGGCGGCTAGGAGTGCGAGAGAAAGGAGCCCGTCCTCTGGCACTCACAGAGCCTGTGGCGAAGAGCACCGATCCTGCGAGCTGGAAGGCATAGCGTCCCATACTGGCAGTGTTCGGGCTATCACACCCAGAGAGAGGAAAAAATTGCTCTTAAAAAATTTAGTAGCCATACGGCCTTTTTGTTAATGATATGGGTGTCCCTGGCCCTCCGCCAGGGAAAGAGCAAACATCCTTTTCTCCGAGTGGCCCGTCTCAGGGACGCTTCGCGGTCCGTACTGGACTTAGCGGCGCCCTGAGGCGGGGGGCGGTGATCGTCTGTGAGGTGCTCAACGCTGCCGCTTAACCAGTTGAACGGACAGGGCGGCGGAGCAGATTTTGGAGCCACAGACGAGCGCCCTCGGCGAGAAGCAGCCAAAGTGGACGAATCGACGGGGAGAGCGGTTTTTGAGCCCGCCGATCGCACTTGACTACTCTTTCACCGAAGTGAATTCCTGGGTGAACTCACCCCGGTGTCGCCGAACCGGCCAGCCTGGGATATGGGTGTGTTAAGAAAGCGAACTTTGTCAACGACACGCATATCTGCCAGGTTTAGCCAGAGGTGGCGTTCCTGGACCACTAGTGTGGTCATCGTCCTTCCCAGGGCACTCGCAGCCGACCTGGTGTTTTTAGAGCAAAGTCGGTTGCAGTGCGTAGTGCATGAAGCCTGGGTCGGAACCTTCCTCGTGCCGCTGCGCCAGCGCTTGGACTAGCCGTAGCAAGCAAAACGGAAGCAGCCTGGCCCGCAGCAGTGTAGGCTCTGGCCCTGAGGGACGCAGACAACCTACACGCTTTGGACGGGAGCCGAGGCTAACCACGCCAGGAAGGGGCACCACGCGGGCAAGATTGACCGCGCTAGCACACTCGACCTGGGGTTTTGCCTCGTACCCCCTGGCTGCTCCATCATCGAGGAAGGTGAGGGCGGAGCGCACGTAGACCGGGCAGAAAAAAGGTGCCCTCAGCGCTGCGTGAACTTACTGTGCACCTCCGGGAAGAAGGGGACGGGAGGCTTAGAGGGTTTCCCCTTCTTATCCTCCACGTAACACCCGTCTAATCGGTCCGGCGACGAAGCTGGGGGACAAGCCATCTCCAGCCTCGTCGCCGAAGCAGCCCGGGTTAGCACGGCCATCATATCAGATGCCATATCCGGAGCCTCGCTTACCACCCCTGAGGGAGGAAGCGGGTCCGAATTGTCATCGGAAAATGACAGCCCACCCTCCGATGCAGCGATGGACATCTGGTCCTCGGTGTCATCGAGTGAGAGGGCGACCCTCCCGAAGGATGGTGCGCTTCTCTCACTCGAAGCTTGGATGGAGCGCGCTGAGGAATGGGAGGTCCGCAAGCCCGAGGGCGGCGGATTGACCCCCACTGTGACCCTCAGATCTGCCCGAGTGCCAACCGCTATTTGCGGGGGACAACAGGGGTGGTTCGCCCTTTTGCAAGAGCGAACCGCGATCTTAGCTGCGCAACAGACATGCCATCGCAGTGATGGCATGCGCTGCCCGCGAGCACCGCATTAACATGCTGGTCCCCCAGACATGCAATACAGTGCTCGTGCCCATCATCCGTGGACAGGAAACCACCGCATCCAGAAACGCACGGTCGGAGCGACGTCTTTAAAAAGACGCGCTGCCCGACCGTGTTGCTCTTTTAGGAAATTTGCTTAAATTTATACGCACCGCTCTTGAAGTACCGGTCCAGCGAAACGCCCAGGGACAGGAGAAACCCAGCTCGACCACCGCTGCTCGCGTTGTTGCTCGCGCTGGAACCGGGAGAAATCAGCCTCTCAGAAGACGGCAGCTTTCTCTCACTCTCTCTCTCTCTCGAACAAAGTCGGAGGATGACAGCAAAACGTCTCTTTCAGACTGCACATGAGGCTTCTGAAGCGAAAAAGGTGTGGTTGTGTGGCACAGCGGGCATTCTTATTCACAAGCTGATTATGATTGCTGCCAGCTGTGCACGCTGACACCGCCAACTCATTGGCATTTCATTGGCCCGTTTAATTACTCTTCAGAATGATTGGCTTTCTGACGAAATCCCCATAGTGGAAGTTTCCACATAGCATTGTAGTTCCCCTCCCGCTGGGGAACAATTCTTCACACTAACTTACAGGAAAGACATTATACTAATGAATGTGACAAAGGCACTGATGGTGTAATCTGTTTATAAAATTATAAACCTTTCATTTATATTATTGTTTTTTTTATCTAGGTACAGAAATTCAATCTAAATAAACTGCAAAAAGTGACAATAAGCCCCAGTCTTCACCAGTACACCCAACGTCACTGTAAAATAATTCATTCTTGACATTAAATATTAGAAACAGACAATCAACTATTATGTAATAACAAAACTTATAATTTACCTTATTGTGATGGTTTTTGCTTTGGGTCTTAAGACTGATATATGACTTGTGTCTGCAGATCTGCATTATAAACATGTTTTTCCAGCCGTTCTCTTTTTCCAACTGCAAAAGCTAAAAAGGAACAGAACATTTGGTATTTATTAACGATAATATTACTCCCTCTTAAACTGATTAGATGGCAAAAAAAAAAAAAAAAAAATTCATAAGAATAAATGGAGAAAAATACATAATTACAACATCACTTGCACTGAAAAAAATTATTCCTTGGATTTACTCATTATTGAGTAAAATTTTCAAGTGGTTGCAAGCAATTTATTTGGGCTAAATTCTGACAAACTAATTAAGTTTAGTAATGTTCAACTTCATTTGTTTGTTTAAATTCAGCCCATATCAATTGTTTTCAACCACTTACCTTTAAAAATGAGTAAATACAATGAATCTTTTTTTTTTCAGTGTACCACCTATCTAAGGATCATATTTAATTTTCTACATTAAATTAGAGCAAAAACTCACCGATCACCATAATGATCAGAAGTCCATTCATCAGGGCAGAGATGAGGATAATCTGCCATTGTTTCTGAATCTGCTCAGAATCCGCTACTGTATTATACTCCACCACTGTCTGATTGTGACACTCAGTTTGTTGATTTGGTTCTGGAATAAAAGTGTTCACAGTCTGTTAATTATAGACAAAAAATGTAAAAACAAAATTCTAGAACTACAAGTCAAAAGTCTATGAATATGCAGCTAATTTTTGTGCGCAGAATCAATTAAGAAGCCTAGTTTCATTTTTAAGATTAAAAAAGAAGAAAACAAAAGTTAATAGCAAACAAAAATAGTCACAGAGCAACTTCACTCACCAGTGATGTAGATTCTGGTGCTGTTGCTGAATTTTGGAGGTGTGCGTGTGCTCATACAGTAATAAACTCCTAATTCATCAGCAGTTATGTTATTAATAACCAGACGATGTTTAAACTGCACTGAATATTTACTTCTGAATGTTTTATTTGAGTAAAAAGGTGATGCTGGTGGTGGGAATGATCGTAGAATCACTGTTGGAGGATCTGGAGTTTTCAGTAAAATCCAGTTAACCTCATTTTCATCAAGATCACAGTTTATGCTCACATTTGATCCCAGATCAGTTAATAGATCTGACACTGCAGCTTGACAACAGATGAATGCATCTACAAGATCAAAATGAAGATTACCCACTTAAAAAACAATTTCGGCTATTTTAAGATTGTAAATTGCATAAAAAATATTCAAAACGTGTCATAAAACTCACAGAGCTGAAGCTGAATGATCCTCATGATGATTAAAGCACTTCAGTATGACTTTGTATGAGTTAATATAAGTTTAGGTCTTCTGCAACTATATAACAAAGACAGGAAAAAGAAAAAAAAGTCTTCCCATATCAGTCAGAGGAAGTCTATAAATGGTTAGACTATGCTGAATTAAAGGGACAGTTCACCCAAAAATGAACATTTCCTCACTATTTACTCATTAAGGTGGTTCTAAACGTGTGAATTTCTCTCTTCTGTTGAAGAGTCAGTGGATGTTTTGTCCCCAACATTTTTCAGTATATCTTCCTTTGTATTCTACAGAAGAAAGAAACTCAAACAGGTTTGAAACAAGTGGAGGATGAGTAAATGATGGCATAATACAATTTTTGAGTGAGTTTTCCCTTCAAGTGAGAACAACTGAACAACTGCACTATCTAATTTTCTACAGTTTTAGAGGAGGGACAATGGGATACCATAGTAGCAACACAGATAGATGGCATTAACAAAAATAAACAAATAAGATGATATAATATAAGTGATATATTACAAACTGTCTTAGCAGTAGTAGATATACACAGTTGTTGTGAAAATAGATTAGAATCACAACTATACTCTAATATATAATATAATTTAATTTGTGTCTTTAAAACTTGATGCCACCATGAATAAACTAGAATCTCATAACCAGATATTCATACAGACATCAGAAGTTCTGGACTCCATAATAGCTTTCATTGGCCAAGGATGTTTTCTTCTTGTGATATAGGGACCTGAATATGTAAAGCTGATGTCACAACTATAACAGACTAACTTTTTATTATTTCAAGAATTATTATTATTTTTTGCTGTTTACTTGACACACTTTTTAAATTTAGCACTCATTTTCACAGCTGCACACAAGACTGCTTTCTTCCGTATAAGATGGTTTGGCATCATGACAGCTTTGTTTCTTTCTATCTATTAAAGAATGTTACACACATTTCACAAAAATCTTGCAAAATTCATCCATAACATGACAACTTACCTAACCCGTATACATTCATTCATTAATTCATTTTCCTTTGGCTTAGTCATTTTATATATCCGGGGTCACCACAGTGGAATGAACCGCCAACTATTCCAGCATATGTTTTACACAGCAGATGCCCTTCCAGCCGCAACCCAGTACTGAGAAACACCCATACACTTTCACATTCACATTCATACACTACGGCCAATTTAGCTTATTCAATTCACCTATTCACCTTATTCTTCACTTACGAGAGGGCGCAGCCATTTGAATCTTTTTGGCTCGAGACTTCCAGTCTCATTCACTTCCATTAATTTGTAGACGTTAAAAACGGCTCGTTCTGCTGCTTGATGTTGCAAACTGATATTTTCTTATTATGTTATTCTACTTTGTCTGTATAGTCACGCAAACACTTGTTTGACCGTTTTCTGCCGTTTAGTATTCCTAGTCATTTCTCCCATAGGCGACTGAATCGGAAGTTCTAAAACTATCGCAAAAACGAGCGCACTTCCGCATTGAAGAATAAGGTCAATAGCGCATGTCTTTGGAATGTGGGGGAAACCGGAACACCTGGAGGAAGCCCACGCGAACATGGGGAGAACATGCAAACTCCACATAGAAATGACAACTGGCCCAGCCAGGACTCAAACCAGCGACCTTCTTGCTGTGAGGCGACGGTGCTAACCACTGAGCCACCATGCCGCCCACCCATATGCAGCCTTCTTTAAAATGATGATGAGATATTAACAAATTATTTTTTGTTCATCATAATGTGAAATTATGGTACATTTATTCCAAAGCACAGATATACACCACATAGACACCACATTTAACAAGGTAACAATTACTATAATACTTGCCCCAATTAAAACCCCTTGTGCTAATCCTACTGGAAGCACCTACATAACAATCTTTCAATCCTGGTTTTTATTATAAAAAAGCCTAGAATTTATGTAGGCTGTCTGAAGACAGGAAATAATGAAGCTAAATAAAAATACAAACTTCAGATTTTAATGACAATCTTCTGACAAACTTAATGAGGATGACCCAGCCGCATGTGGTCAGCCATTCATGATCTTGCAGATTGCAACCCCCCAGCAGTAAACCCACCAACCAGTAAATCCACCCTTCCTAATGAGCTACACAACTCCTAAACTCACTTTAATCGCGTAAACACAGAACCATCCATCAAAGCTGTGCTCCCACCTGATGGCCTGTATTAAAATTTTCCATTGTTAGCCTTGTTTCCACTGCTGTTCAAGTAGGGCTGGGTGATTCATCTACTTGAAATCGCAAACATGAACAGGCAAAGCTGCAACATCTTGTCAGGGAAGCATGGTGTGATCAGTAGCAAATCTCCTCCAAAAGCTAGAGGGTGCTCTCATGCAGAAACTCCAAATACACTACAAGGAAGAAACCCAGGAATTACACATATGCTCCATCCCAATTCGCATACTAGCCATCCTTAATAGTATTCGAAAATATAATTAGTATGTCCCAAATTGTAGTATGTTGAAAAGAGTATGCCAAAGGTTCCTGGAAGGTGTACTATTTCCAGTAAAGGTTCGAAGTGTAGAAGCATCCATACTCTAACCACTAATATTGCCCACAATACATTGCGTGTTGGACGTGAATTTGATTAGAACTACAAACTCGGATAAAAAGTGTAATTAAACTACAAACATGGCGGAGGCACGAGACCAACCGTCAAGTAGAGAGGCTTCGGTAAAGTTGTTTGAATGACTATTAATTAATATCTAGCCAACTGGAAAATATTTAAATCACGTTTTCCGTGTTATATTTCATCTGCAACAACAACGTGAACTTATATAAAGACGTGTTTGGACATTAACTTCTGAATGCACAATTATCCAAAGACCTGAGGAGATTTCTCTGCATGAAAGACTCATGAATGGCAGATTATCCTGCTGCTGCTTCTTCAATAAGGTAGTTAATTAAATATGAGAGAAATGTGGATGATGTCGAGATGATTGACAGAGGACGTAACTAAGCAACATAACATCTGTTAACAAGGAAGTAGTATGTCCCAAATCTTACATACTCTTTTGTTACACACTCAAAAGTATATTTTCCTTCACAAAACAGTACATACTTTCAGGGCATAGTATGAGTATGTGAATTGGGACGCAGTGAGTGTGTTGAGTTGATCACATGTAAATGATCACATGTAAACATTTCACATGTAGCATTAACTACATAGAGCTGTAGTTAATTGAGAAGCTGCACAAACTGCTGTCATTATCACAGAATCATTATCTTGATGTTCTTATCAGCCAATTAAAATAAATTATATTACATTAGGCCCCCAATGTAATGGTATAGGGAAAACTCTATTGTTTGTGTGTTCATAATTTCAGGGTACTTTAGTCTCTGCTTTGTTCTCTTTGATGAAAGCTCTTGTAGCTAAGACACTAAATGTGTAATTAGCCAAATTAGCCATTGTGTCATATGTTTTAGCCACCATGGTCTATCTTAGCCCATGTTTGGCAGGTTGGTGGGTATTTTAAACCCTCTCTGTCAACTCTAAACTTTCTGTGAAACTCCTGATCGAAATAACTTTCTGCAGCAGGTCACAAGGTAGATTCGACAACAGGAAACCACTGCAACAGAAATGAGCTGAGTTGAAAATAAGTATTGACCCTAGACTCTGAGTTTCTTTACACTGTATGACTGTAGAGAAGTTATAATTGAACATTATTATAAACTATTAAAAAAATTTTTTTATTAAAAATAATTATATCAGTATAAATGAGTGCACCCCTCACAGATCTATCTGTTAAATTAATATTTTTATAGGATGCTTTACAATTATATATTTGTGCATATACATTAGATTAGTCAGTCTGCAAAACTGGAACTAATCTAACAAAACAATTAAACAAAACTAAACTTAAGATCAAAGTCCAAAAATGTGTACAACCAACTTATGTTGGGAAAAAAATAATAAATAAAATGTTTTAACAACATTTCTTGAAAAATCAAGACAAACGTAAAAAATATCAATTTTTTCTTTTATTTATTTATTTTTGCAATAACTCATTTGAATTTAAATGTATAATCTTTCAATTCCAAGTCCTAGATGTTAGGTTTTATTTAAATGTACCAAAATACATTGCCTATATTCACTGAGAAATTGATAAAAATAATCATTTTCAAAAGGGGGTGTAGGGGAGAGCGGGGACAAAAGTACAGTTTTTCATAAAATTCTATTTTTAAAAGATAATGTTTTAGACAGAAATATATTTTTGCTGTGCTTACTAATTCATAAGTGTGGTCTATCAATATCCGGTGGTATTTTGAACAAATGCAGAACAACTTCAAACTAATTTCACTATAAACATAAATTGCACATTGTTACTTTTGAACCCATCAGTAGGGATGAAAGTAACAATATTTGCTAGATTTTCTGGCTTAATCTCGTTTATTTCAAATATATCTGACTATGACCGTGTTAATGTTAATTGCAGACATATTTTGTCCTTTAATTTTGCAAAAAAGCTAAACAGCATTTTCATTTTAAATTTCACTTCCATCAAATGTTTCAAAAGCAATCCAACAATGAAAAATAATAATAATGTTCGCGTGGGTTTCCTCCGGGTGCTCCGGTTTCCTCCGGGTGCTCCGGTTTCCCCCACAAGTCCAAAGACATGCGGTACAGGTGAATTGGGTAAGTTGAATTGCCTGTAGTTTATGTGTGTGAAAGGGAGTGTATTTTTACACTTAAAAGCTGAAAATTGGAGCTAACCACGAGACATGGTCCCGAAATCAGCGGTTCATCAAATATATATATAGGCAAGGCTTCCAGAAAATCGCTTTGTTTCTTTCGTCCTCGCTCTACCCTATTCATTTATTCTGAGCACTGTATGTGTACATGTGTGTGTGTGTTATATTGTGTTTTTACAGTAATATTACTCATATTTAAAGCATGAGTGTCATTGTTCATTTTATGCTCTTCAGTTTTTCTAATGAAGCCTATCTTCAGCACTTCTTCTACTTTTTTTCTAGAAGTATTTATCAGTTGCAGGCTGTTCACTGGTGAACATTTATTCATAGCAATTGAAACTCATAAAATGTGAAGCTATTTTACACCATGAAGAAAGAAGGAAACAATGAAGGTTTTGACAGTGATGACAACTTTTTTGGTTCCTCCAAAAGACCACTTTTTTCATAATGTGAAGAACATTTTGACAGCCAAAGCACATGACATCACATGACAGCCATTGATAAATGTTAAGATTTATATTGATAAAGAAATGCAATGTGATAAGCTGCTCTGTTTCCATTTGAGGTTAAGACAACTGTGAGAACTGAAGTACATCAATGCATGAGGCTAGAGGAACATGTCTGCAAGTAGTATAAGGTTAAACCCCCACTCTATACAAAGGTAAGTGACCCTGTTTGTCATTGGCTGTGCCAAAGCCAGTGGAACATATCTATGGTTTCGGTTGAGCATTTCAGTTTAACCACATGTTGCAGTGAGTCTGGGCTGGCACGGGTCACACTATAAGCATTTGTGCATATACTGTACACGCACACATATTTTCACATTATGCACTTGAGGGTCTATGAGCGTAATACTGTACATACATGTGTATGTGTGTCTTAGTGAGTGTGTATAAAAGAAAAAAAAAGACTAGATTTTTTTAAAATTAATTTTGATGTGGATATTACTACATGTATTTTTATTTAATTTATATTAAACTTTTTGTATTGATGTAATTTAAAGAAGGTATTTGTCACGGGTGTGCTCAGGAATACAGACCACCATGAAGAGATGCAAATCAAAGTCTTTAATGATTATCTTTTAATAAATTCAATACAAGAGACAATCACAGGCATGTACTGTTCACCAGTGCTGCAAAAACATGCAATTGACCTTACACAGGACAATGAATCAATGAATCTGAGGGAATTAAATGCACAATGGACTGATACATAACAGGTGAAACACAAACAGATGTGCAAATAAACAAACAGATGTGCATATAAACAATGTAAAAAAATAAATAAACAAAGTTGACGTGACAGTACCCACGGATTATTAGGTAAAAAAAAATTGACCAGTTTAGATTTTTGGAATGTCTGCAATACCAGTTAACTTATGTTTTGTGACTTTTTCACATTTATGATCCTCAACATGCATCATTAGCATCAATGACATACATTTTTATCAATTCATGTATTTGTTACTATACTGCATCCATTGAAACTTTGGAAGAACATACAGAATTAATCCTAAATGACTCTTGTTTTTTTGAATACTGTTTTACATATTTATTAATGTCAAATATTTACAGTTGTTGATTTTGGGTGACATCCATAATGTGATTTACTGAATCAATTTCACCTACAACATAAATATTAAACAAACACTGAGTTCAAAGAAGTAATAATTACGAATAACGGAGTACACCCAAAACAAAAACAGATTGTTTTCCTATCTAGAAAGCTTTATGCCATTTATTTACTTGCGCAACTATAACTTGCTGGCAAAATTTTTAAAAAAGCAACAACATCAAAAGACTGAACCATTAAACAAACCATTAAATATCATTTTGCTAAACTAGACTAAAAAAATAACAGTATGGTCCTTTAACCAATGCGTCTATACAGTTTAATTCATAAAGGCATTACATAAACACAATCTTAGATATAAAGAAATAAAACGTGATTATCTCAGTTAAACAGCATAGAGTAGAAAACAGACTGAAGAGGATTCAGTCTGAAGATTCATATGCAAGTTTTCAAGACAGAAAAAGAAAATGGTTGAATGGTTAAAAGGAAATATCAACAATTGCGTTAACCAATTAACAATAGCTGACAATAGCATATTTCTAAAAGACACAGTAGCAAAAAATGAGAACTATAACTTAAAAAAGGAACTTGTAAACAAAAAGTGCTTGAGCATGGGATTTTTTATGATGCCACAAACCCCAAATTGTAAGTAAAAACCTTTTTCTGTTTATTCCACTGTTACATTTATAAACCTAAATAACTAACTAATTTTCAACTGGTTTTTAGACAGCAGAATGAAATAACAATCCAATCTTATATTAATCAAATTAATTTAAATTAATTCATTTTATTATCTAAATAATGTGCAACTTGTTAATGTTTGGAGTGTTTAGCTACCAAACAGTTTGTGGTTAGAAAAGTCAGAGAGTACATCAAGAGAAAGTGAACAAATACATGAGATCAGTCCTACTTTTGCATTCATGATTTTGGCAGGTGTAGAGCAGCGTAGGTGGTGTTGTTTTGGCTGGGTCGCATCTTTTTACGAAACTTGGAAAAGTCCATTGTGGCATACTGAAAGAGCAGTATTAACATTTTCAGCTGGAGTTGAACAAATCTGAATTAAAATTTATATTACAGAGTGTTCTCTATATTCTACCTGTAATTGATCTGGGTCCGGTTGTTGTTCTGTTACTTGCATCTGATCAGATCTGAATTGTGATTGTTCTGCTGAACTTCTGTTTCCAACAACAAAAGACTTTACTAGTCCTGAAATTGGAACAGTGAAATCAGATTTATTTTTATATATATTATTTAATTTATATGTCACAATATGGTAAAATAAAAATAAAAAATTTAATTTAAAAGGGAAAAAACTCACCGACCACCACCATAACCAGAAACCCATTCATCACACCAGATATGAAGAAAAATGTCTGCCATTGTGTCTGATTCTGCTCAGTACAATTAGAATGCTGCTGAGTCCGCTCTGTCCGATTGTGATCCTCGCTTGCTTGAGCTGATTATGAAAAAGAAAGTGTATAATGTGTATAAGGTATAATGGCTGTGATTTTTCTAAATTAAAAATAATGATAATATATCTAAGCAGGTGTTGATCACTGAATGATCAACTTCACTCACCGGTGATGTAGATTCTGCTGCTGTTGCTGAATTTTGGCAGTGTATCTGTGGTCATACAGTAATAAACTCCTAATTCATCAGCAGTGACGTTATTAATAACCAGACGATGTTTAAACTGCACTGAATATTTACTTCTGAATGATTTATTTGAGTAAAAAGGTGGTGCTGGTGTTGAGAATGATCGTAGAATCACTGTTGGAGGATCTGGAGTTTTCAGTAAAATCCAGTTAACCTCATTTTCATCAAGATCACAGTTTATGCTCACATTTGATCCCAGATCAGTTAATAGATCTGACACTGCAGCTTGACTACAAATTAAAACATCTAGATGACATGAAATATAAATACAAATATATTATAATTAGAATTACACACATAAAACCATTCTATGGAGAATAACATTAACAGTATATGACAAAGTACATGTGAACACAATGTAATAAACTCACAGAGTTGGAGTTGAAGAATCTTCATGCTGTTGCAGTGAACAAAACAGCGATAAATATAATGAATCCTCTCCCTCTACAAGTCTACGAGAAGTTCGAAGCAAAGAAAACACTTCTCCCACACCAGAGGAAGTCAAGTTAGCTCTCACCACATTGTGCACACTTTCTTTCAACACATGCCCCACAATCATAGCATTACATTATTTATCAAGTTATATATTTATTTTGTTATATACTAACTGCTTTATACATATTTGTGACGCTGGACCACAAAACGAAATAAGAATCTTCACAGAACATGATCTATTCTAATGATTTGGCATAAAAGAAAAATTGACCCATACAACGTACAAGTTTGCATCACTATAATTGTGGTGTTTTTATATTCCTATAGCAAAGCAGTTGTCAAATAACCCTACATAAAAAATTGAAACATTGTGCTGGAATATTTGATATAAATGATATATATATATAAACTAAATAAATTATATAGGAATAGTTGGGAGTTCATTCCACTGTGGCAACCCCTGATAAATAAGGGACTAAGCCAAAGGAAATTTATATATTTATATCAATTTTTATAGACATAATCATTTATATATATATATATATTTATATTATATTATATTATATTATGTGTGTGTGTGTGTCTGTGTGTGTGCGTGTGGCAAGTATATAGCAATACCAGTAAATTTTGACCATGTGGAGACATTTTGCTCATAAATCCTACAGAATGAAGTATTGTGGTAGTGCGATAGAATATCCAGTCTGTAAAGTATAAAAATGATTATGTCTATGAGAAGTCCCCATAAAAAGTACAAATGTGTGTCTGTGTGTAGAAATGGAAACAATTTTGCCTATTACAGCCTCTAGATGGTAGCAGCGGTCAACTTCAATTGGTACTGGTACTGGTATGGCACAGGCATAGGCATATATATCTATGCTGGTATGGGTTTTAAAACGTGACAAGAGCAATAACTTAGCAATAACTTAGCAAAAAATATTATTATTAATAGTAATAATAATAACAATTATTTTTATAATTAAACAATAATAATAATAATTATTATTATTATTGAAACAATAATAACGCATATCAAGAAATAAAGCAGACAGTTAAAACATTTTTAATTAATGTTCAGTCTAATGTTAACCAGAATATCTCGTTTCGAGGCTTTATGGTGGTAAAATGAAGCTGCATCCTGACTGTGCATTTAAAGAGACAATGCTCTCTGACCTGCTCCTCCGGTTTTTGTGTCACCACTGCCAGGGAATATTACCATCTGTTTAAAGCACTTCAGTTCAGTTCATCTGAGTGAAAACGAAAGACAGACAGCTCTTTCTGCATTGATACATATCTTAATAAGACAAAATGAAAGTACAGGTAATTATCAATTGTCAACCTATATGGTCTCCTATTGTTTAGTTTTATTTTTTTATTCATATTATTAAAATTAATAAAAGCTTATTTATTATTGATACTTTTCCCAAGAAAGTATGTGCTGTTTTTCTGTTTTACTACTGCTGCTACTGTATTAATACAAATTTGAGATGCAAATTACGGTAAAACCTGATTGTACTTCCCTGTTCTTTTAACCCTCCATTCATTTTTCTCTCTCTGCATTATAGACTACATATATACTCTGGAATATATAAGCATGTAATTCAGAGTTTTCATTTGTCTATCAGGATCCAGAATACAGGGATTTTCCAGAGAAGTCAAGAGGAATCTTCCGTCTTATATGCATGTAAGTCATTGATTAAATTGACTATTAATTATTGCTATTTCAATCAAGACTGACTATAATTCAACCTTTTCTCTTTATAAAATCTTTATACAATCTCTCTTTTTAAAACATTTCTTGTACTTTAACTCACTTTGATGAAAAATTAACCAAATTCTTCTGAAATAAAATTAAGATATTTAACATTAATCTTTTCTAAAGTGTTTTCTAAACAAAATGGGATTTATTAAAATGTGCATTTAAAAAGAAACTTAATCCTAATTTTAAAACTATATATTTAGCATTTTTAATAAAAAAGGGACATTGTATAAGTGTAAGATAAAATAAGCTTACATGAAACTTCCAATCAAAACTTGAAGTTTGACATTTTTAGCAAACAGACTGAAGAATCTGAAGAATTAATTTGACTACTTGTTCACTGTGTTCAGTTTCAATTGAATAATAGCTTCAGAAAAAATTGTGCAAATTCCACATCACACTGTTTGCACAGGTTGAATTGTAAACTGATTATATAATCACAAAGACTTAACTCTGAAATCACAATCCACAATACTCTCTTCATTTTTCCAATCTTCCTGCATGCATCTGCACATAATGATGTCACATAAATACACAACACCATCCTATACTTTAATATAAACTCACCCGAGATAACAACATCTAACCTTTTTTACAAGTTGCAACACTTCAAGATATCCAAAACATTTAGAAAGTATGTGGTGTGAGATATATGAGTATTAATAAACAATGCAACAACTACATCACACACTGAACACCTGTCATGGCAATTGAGAGAGAGCACATTTAGGCCACGCCCCTACTATGGGGGAGGGGGGAGCCAATTTGCTCTTAGACATTCATTCATTCATTCATTTTCCCTTTATTAATCTGGGGTCGCCACAGCGGAATGAACTGCCAACTTATCCAGCATATGTTTTACGCAGCGGATGCCCTTCCAGCCACAACCCATCTCTGGGAAATATCCATACACACTCATTCACAAACATACACTACGGACAATTTAGCCTACCCAATTCACCTATAGCGCATGTCTTTGGACTTGTGGGGGAAACCGGAGCACCCGGAGGAAACCCACGCCAACACGGGGAGAACATGCAAACTCCACACAGAAATGCCAACTGACTCAGCCGAGGCTCGAACCAGCGACCTTCTTGCTGTGAGGCGATTGTGCTACCCACTGCACCACCGTGAGGCCGCTCTTAGACATTGTTTTATTTAATTTTTTATCCATCAAAGAAATTAACAAAATATTTTAATACATCACATCCATCACTCTAGGCACCCCCATCTTTGTGGTCATACTTGACATAATTCCTCAGCTCTTCGAGTTCCCCTAAATTTTAGGCTTTGCTCAAAACCCTTGTCACCCAGACACTTTATTCTGTGTGCCCCAAGCCATATCTTAAGATGAAAAGATTCTTACACAATATTTTATAAGCATTTAAGATACGTAAAAATTTCCTCTTCAGTTTCCCCCATTTTTATCATTAATTGATAACCAATTACAAATAAACATTTCATTACAGTCTAGAAAACTCTTAGTCTACCAAAATGTTCATTCATTCATTCATTTTCCTTTGGCTTAGCCCCTTTATTAATCAGGGGTCGCCACAGCGTAATGAACCGCCAACTTATCCAGCATATGTTTTACGCAGCAATGCCCTTCCAGCTGCAACCCATCACTGGGAAACACCCATACACACTGATTCACAACATACACTACCTCCAATTTAGCTTACCCAATTCACCTATAGCGCATGTCTTTTGACTTGTGGGGGAAACCGGAGGACCCGGAGGAAACCTACGCGAACACGGGGAGAACATGCAAACTCCACACAGAAATGCCAACTGGCCCAGCTGAGGCTCAAACCAGCACCCAAATTTCTTTTTCTTCTTAAAATCAGAAAATATTTACTTACCACATATAACATTACAAAGATTTTACAGCAAAGGTATATTTTGCTATTTTGGTTGCTTAATTTGCTGCATTTTATAAACCACAAGAAAACCAACACAAAATAATTCAGCATGATTATTTATTTACATTCTCTATAGTTAATAAACATCACCCTTTACATTGTCATGAAGACTGTATATAACTTGAAATTCAAAAATCATATTTTTTTTCTGTTTGAATCTGACTTGTAAAATGATTACAATTATGTAGAAAAAAATAAATACAAAATATATTTAATATGAACAAATGCAAAATAAAAAAAGGACACTTGTGGTTCAGAACAGGGCTGCACAATATTGAAAAAAATATACATTGCAATAAGAAAATGTTGATTGGGTGGGTTTTGTACAGGAGCTCAGCAGAATGCAATAAATGACAAGTAAGGATAAATACAACAAAACAAAGACACTAATGTTTTACGTTTTTGAGAGGAGTCTATCAGTACACAGGAACAGAAATGTAATCACATGTTAAATAGAAAGCTTTTAACTCGGCTGAAATGCTTACATAATTAAAGGCCATAAAACACTTGCAAATGATGAAACTTTCACTCTATTATATTTAAACTTTGAAAATGATCCATCATCCATGTTCTGAACTGTGATGCCAACTTAGCATTGTACATTCTGCGATGCACACATCAAAATTTATGATGAAACAAAAAACATGGTGTGGCACTTATGTACAGAATTAAGGCAGTAACAGACAGGCAGCTCATTCCTCCTTTCCACTAGGTCTCATTCACTAATTTCTAGGCGCAAAATGGCCAGTGCAATATGTGAATAATAAGACCTCTGTAAGTATTAATAATATTACAAACCTTAATGTAATATTATATATAAATGTTTTTTTAATTTTTTTAAATAAAAACAATAAACATTTTATAATATAACATATTACAAAAAAACAACAACATAGTAACAAATGAAACCACATCAATTTTTTATCATGGTTTGCTGAACAGAATTTTGGGTTTGTTACATCACTGCACTGACAATGGCATAGCCAATTAAATCTATATGCAAATACCCTTGTGTAGCAGCTAGTTGTTTTGTTTAGTTGAGAAGGAAATAAAATGAAGAAATGTTAATCATCATCCAGATTTCTCCCAACACTGACATCATTGTAGGGAATACATTTATGATGATCTTTGCTCTGTTAGAACAGACATTGACCTGAGTGAGAAGCAGCAGTCGCCATTACTGTTTTCATGATCTAGCTTCTGGAGATATAGGATGTCACAGTACATTTTATTGTCCAAGAAAAACTTGTTTGATTCTGAAATGTCTCCGAAAAAAAAAAAAAAAAAACATGTGAGGCTGATTCGGAAAGATCAGTACAAACGCTTCGGCCAAACAAAGTTAGCACCATGTGTTATATTTGTTTTCTAAATTGCTTTTCTGAAGAAGCTTCAAGGCTAAATGCTAGTGTTGCTAAAGCTACCATTGTCTCAGTTTGTTTTTACAGATGCTGCCTTTACGTACCATAAGAATCATCAAAAATATAACTTTGGTCATTAAAAATTTCATATGAAAGCAACATAAAATGTCTTATTCGAAGCTGTACACTCACCGGCCACTTTATTAGGTACACCTTACTTGTACCGGGTTGGACCCCCTTTTGCCTTCAGAACTGCCTTAATCCATCGTGGCATAGATTCAACAAGGTACTGCAAATATTCCTCAGAGATTTTGGGCCATATTGACATGATAGCATCACGTAGTTACTGCAGATTTGTCGGCTGCACATCCATGATGTGAATCTCCCGTTCCACCACATCCCAAAGGTGCTCTATTGAATTGAGATCTGGTGACTGTGGAGGTCATTTAAGTACAGTGAACTCATTGTCATGTTCAAGAAAACAGTCTGAGATGATTCGCGCTTTATGACATAACGTTATACTGCTGGAAGTAGCCATCAGAAGATGGGTACACTGTGGTCATAAAGGGATGGATATGGTCAGCAACAATACTCAGGTAGGCTGTGGCGTTGACACAATGCTCAGTTGGTACTAATGGGCCCAAAGTGTGCCAAGAAAAAATCCCCCACACCATTACACCACCACCACCAGCCTGAACCGTTGAAACCGATACAATTGATGAATCCATGCTTTCATGTTGTTGAATCCAAATTCTGACCCTACCATCCAAATGTAGCAGCAGAAATCGAGACTCATCAGATCAAGCAACGTTTTTCCAATCTTCTATTGTCCAATTTTGGTGAGCCTGTGTGAATTGTAGCCTCAGTTTCCTGTTCTTAGCTGACAGGAGTGGCACCCGTTGTGGTCTTCTGCTGCTGTAGCTCATCTGCCTCAATGTTGGATGTGTTGTGCGTTCAGAGATGCTCTTCTGCATACCTCGATTGTAACGAGTGGTTATTTGGAATACTGTTGCCTTTCTATCAGCTAGAACCAGTCTGGCCATTCTCCTCTGGCATCAACAAGGCATTTGCGACCACAAAACTGCCGTTCACTGGATATTTTCTCTTTATCAGACCATTCTCTGTAAACCCTAGAGATGGTTGTGCGTGGAAATCCCAGTAGATCAGGAGTTTCTGATATACTCAGACCAGCCCGTCTGGCACCAACAACCATGCCACTTAAATCACCTTTCTTCCCTATTCTGATACTCTGTTTGATCTGCAGCAGATCGTCTTGACTATGTCTACATGCCTAAATGCATTGATTTGCTGCCATGTGATTGGCTGATTTCTAATCAATTTATATTTATATTAATTTAAAATAATTTGCATTAATGAGCAGTTGTACATGTGTACCTAATAAAGTGGCCGGTTAGTGTACACTGGACAGTCATGTAATTCAAAACAAAGCGTCTCATTTAGAGAGTGTACAAATGACCGGCAAGTGTAGAAAAGCCCTAAAGGTGCAGTAGGTGATTGTCTTCAGAAACATTTTTTGTTGTGCTGGTTGAAAGTCTCTTCACATTCCAATAGTAATGATTAAAGTAAATGATCTAAATGTATTTATATGTATTTTTATATTCTGGGTAAGGCATAAAACTAAAAAATGTTCGTCCAATTAAAAATCGTCGGGTCGACAAATAACTCAATTACGACAGGTATCTCAAACTGTCTGTCAACAAATTTAAATTTGTATTTCTGCGCAGCCTGTCACGCAGACAGATCCATCATTTGCGCATACAGTCGTGACCAAAAGTTTAAGAATGACATAAATATTGGAAATTGGAAAAGTTGCTGCTTAAGTTTTTATAATAGCAATTTGCATATACTCCAGAATGTAATGAAGAGTGATCAGATGAATTGCATAGTCCTTCTTTGCCATGAAAATTAACTTAATCCTGAAAAAAACTTTCCACTGCATTTCATTGCTGTCATTAAAGGACCTGCTGAGATCATTTCATTAATCGTCTTGTTAATTTAGGTGAGAATGTTGACGAGCACAAGGCTGGAGATCATTATGTCAGGCTGATTGGGTTAGAATGGCAGACTTGACATGTTAAAAGGAGGGTGATGCTTGAAATCATTGTTCTTCCATTGTTAACCATGGTGACCTGCAAAGAAAGCGTGCAGCCATCATTGTGTTGCATATAAATGGCTTCACAGGCAAGGATATTGTGGCTACTAAGATTGCACCTAAATCAACAATTTATAGAATCATCAAGAACTTCAAGGAAAGAGGTTCAATTCTTGTTAAGAAGGCTTCAGGGCGTCCAAGAAAGTCCAGCAAGCGCCAGGATCGTCTCCCAAAGAGGAGATCGGAGTGCCACCAGTGCAGAGCTTGCGCAGGAATGGCAGCAGGCAGGTGTGAGCGCATCTGCACGCACAGTGAGGCGAAGACTTTTGGAAGATGGCCTGGTGTCAAGAAGGGCAGCAAAAAAGCCACTTCTCTCCAAAAAAACATCAGGGACAGATTGATCTTCTGCAAAAAGTATGGCGAATGGACTGCTGAGGACTGGGGCAAAGTCATATTCTCCGATGAAGCCCCTTTCCGATTGTTTGGGGCATCTGGAAAAAGGCTTGTCCGGAGAAGAAAAGTTGAGCGCTACCATCAGTCCTGTGTCATGCCAACAGTAAAGCATCCTGAGACCATTCATGTGTGGGGTTGCTTCTCATCCAAGAGAGTGGGCTCACTAAAGAATGGTACCAAAACACCCTCCAACAGCAACTTCTTCCAACAATCCAACAACAGTTTGGTAAAGAACAATGCATTTTCCAGCATAATGAAGCACCGTGCCACAAGGCAAAAGTGATATCTAAGTGGCTCTGGTCCATGGCCTGGAAACTCCCCAGATCTTAATCCCATTGAAAACTTGTGGTCAATCCTCAAGAGGCGGGTGGACAAACAAAAACCCACTAATTCTGACAAACTCCAAGAAGTGATTATGAAAGAATGGGTTGCTATCAGTCAGGATTTGGCCCAGAAGTTTGAGATGATTGAGATTGAGAAGATTGAGAGCATGCCCAGTCGAAATGCAGAGGTCCTGAAAAAGAAGGGCCAACGCTGCAAATACTGACTCTTTGCATAAATGTCATGTAATTGTCGATAAAAGCCTTTGAAACGTATCAAGTGCTTGTAATTATATTTCACAGAAACAACTGAAACAAAGATCTAAAAGCCGTTTAGCAGCAAACTTTGTGAAAACTAATATTTGTGTCATTCTCAAAACTTTTCGCCATTACTGTACACGTAAAGCATGGATCTACAGCTGACTGAGTGAGTGACATCAGGTAAACTCAGCAAGCATCAACCTGAACTTCTTTCTGAAAGACCAACGTGGCCTTGTATCCATGAAAAGAAAGATTGTTTTTGAAAGGACTTCTGCCAAAAATGCAGAATCAAAACTTTTCTAAATCCTGAAGCAATATTGGATTTACTTTTGCATGCTGGAGGGAAATTACCTTATGCAGTTCAAAACGGTCTGAAGGATAACACCACGGCTGAAGTATTAGTAGCTTTACTGAGGTGAAGTTTGATTTATATTCACACATTTGTTCTTTTTTGAACAGTGACAAGTTGTGACACACTCCCACTCTAACGTTACTTTGAATATTGGGTCTGAAATAGCGTGTAGGTATGACTTCAAAACAACATTAGCACTATTTAATTGACTGTGAACAATGTTGTATTTTTTAGTCTTTGGCTGATTATATGATTTCACTATTTAGAATTTGCAAACAATACTTTTCTGAAATTATATTATTAAGTCTGAATGTGCGAAAATCAACTTTACCCCAATGCCAGTTTTGGGGAAATATAATTCCTGCACCCGCTGGCCCGTCAACAACTATGCTGGACAAAGTGTGTGTCTCCATAGAGTTTTCTAACTGGCGAATGACATGATCTAGTGTTATAAAAGATTGTCTATCGTCATCAGATTGTCATCTATTCGGTGCACTATTCGCGCTTTCATGACTTGAGGCATGGCTTTAGACAGCAGGGGAGAGATGTAAATTTTTACTGCACCTTTAAATGGAGATGTTTGGTTGACAAATGAGAAAAAGCATGCCTGGTTATTTGGAACATAATTAGGCCTGTCACAATAATCAAGATATCGACTTATCGCACAACACATGGACATGACCTCAATCATTTTTGGTGATGCAATATACATCGCCCATACATAAAAAACAACTTTCATCATTTTTGTTGATTGCACAACCTCTATATCTCTATTGGAGGTGTCAGTGTCAGTATGGTTAAAAAAACAACAACACTATAGTATTTATTATAAATTGTTATAGTATATTTTCATGTGGGTATCTGACAACTGAAAATAGATCTGGTAGCAGATATCACAGAAGAGAGAAGAGTGTACTTTCATTCATTTTCTTTTCGGCTTAGTCCCTTTATTAATCTGGGGCTGCCACAGCGGAATGAACCGCCAACTTATCTAGCATATGTTTTACGCAGCGGATGCCCTTCCAGCTGCAACCCATCACTGGGAAACACCCATACACTCCTATTCACACTCATACAGTACGGACAATTTTTAGCCTACCCAATTCACCTGTACCGCATGTCTTTGGACTTGTGGGGGAAACCGGAGCACCCGGAGGAAACCCACGCGAACACGGGGAGAACATTCAAACTCCACACAGAAATGCCAACTGACTCAGCCGAGGCTCGAACCAGCGACCTTCTTGCTGTGAGGCGAACGTGCTACCCACTGCGCCACCGTGTAGCAAATATATAAATATACACACATTATGCAAATATATAGTGTACATATATTGTCATTCTATCATTATACAATGACTGGCATAAAATGGTCATAAAATGACAATATTAACGCAATATATTTTGGTGCAATATATCTTACAACAAAAAATAGATATTGTGACAGGCCTAAAGAATGTACAGTATTCTTATTCAATAATACAAATGGTCGATCTAAAGCAATCATTTTTCATTAACTCCTGTCCACTATGTGGGTAGGCAAATGAGTGGTTTGAACTGCACATCAATTATGTACATTCCTGCAAATAATCTATGCAATTATTAGTGACTTGAGACCCAGTGTCTTTTACAGCAAAAAGAGCCAAAGCTGTAACAGTTCAGTAAAAAAAAAAAAAAGGAATGCAAAAAACCTGCTTTTCAGTTGTCTGTGTCACCCGTGTTTTCAGTCATGACTGGAGAGAAGGCAGATTGTATTTTCTTTTTGAAGCGAAATAAAACATAAATGAGAGCCAATGTAAGTATTAGCATAGCTAACGCAATGACAACCAAGGACAAATGTGATAACGATTCCATATCTGATCCTGTCTTTTTTCCTTGGTCATCTGGTTCACTTGGTTTGTTTCCATTTTCTGTATATGATTCTGCAATATAGATAAATATTAATGATAAGAAAACTACAACAACATCACTGCACTGATAACAGATCCATCTATAATGTATACACATCAGCATTAAGACTGAAACTTCAACAATGACATTTTAAATTAAAAACTTATCATATATTCGTAATGAAGTTTTTACACACCGTTAATGATCAGCCGTACAGCTGGTTGTTCAAGTGAGTGTGAGATGAGGCAGGTGTATTTTCCAGCATCAGTGTGTTGAAGTTCGTTGAGTTTGATGGAGAAGTTTCTTCTCAGATATTCCTGAGGGAAAGATTCAACTCTGTTCTTGTACCGTTGATCCTGCTCTATTGAAGCTTCACCCTTGATTAAGTCAAACACAATCTTACTCCTACCATCTCTCCAGTGCACAAAAATTTCTTGCTTGCTTGCATCTTCAGCTGAGGAACACGGCAGTAGAGCAGAACCACCTATAAAACCCTCTACTGTGACCTGAAGAGATGCTGAAATTACATTAAAAAAGTAATCAAAAGTCCAAATACATGTAATGTTCCAACTATTTTATTCAAATTTGAAACACAAACTAACAATATTAAAGACATACCTAGAAAATCAATTTAAAGTTAATTTGATTTAATATCATTTCAAGGCAATATGGGATTAGACAATACTGTAAACATCAATATGGGGTGTGTTGGAAGAAGTGCTGTGCAGAAGTATGGTGAATGACGTGTGCATTTGAATAAAATCCTGACCAACTTTATCAGAGGGGTTCCCTGTAGTCTTGTGTAGCTAGACCTCAGAGTGTCGCCTGAAGGTCTGGAAGCTTTGGCCCTTTTGAATGGTCAATGACCCACCCACTACTTTATATGACTGACAATTTAAGCAACTAATCACGTTTTGTTTTGTGCAGTCAAATGTTTGAGGGCATGGGAATGTCCTTTGAATAACAGCCCGTCATGATTGGAATTATATCCATTTAGCGGAGACTGTAAATGTAAATGGATCCATTTTCAGAAATCAGTTATCTGATAAAATGCATGAAGTGACCAGGCATAAACAGCCCCTATGATGTCATTTCATGCAAATCACTGAATCATTGTCATGTCATCATTCATTTTCTTTTCGGCTTAGTCCCTTTATTATTAATCAGGGGTCACCACAGCGGAATGAACCGCCAACTTATCCAGCATATGTTTTACGCAGCGGATGCCCTTCCAGCTGCAACCCATCACTGGGAAACATCCATACACACTCATTCACACACATGCACTACGGACAATTTAGCTTACCCAATTCACCTATACCACGTCTTTGGACTGCGGGGGAAACCGGAGCACCCGGAGGAAACCCATGCGATCACGGAGAGAACATGCAAACTCCACACAGAAATGCCATCTGACCCAGCCGAGGCTCGAACCAGTGACCTTCTTGCTCTGAGGCGATTGTGCTACCCACTGCGCCACCGTGACGCCAATTGTCATGATTCATGTAGTATTTAATTATAGCAACTGGACCAGAAGTGGGCTGTCAGATTTTTATAGTTAAAAGAACCTGACAGCAGCGGTTCGGCTGTTTCATGAAAAAGCAGCATTAGGTGACCAATACTTTCTAAAAACTTCGGCCAGGGTGAAGATTTTTTCTGAAACTCTGCGTACAGTGTGGTCGTGTTCTAACTGGACTAACTGGTTCACGTCAAATGATTGAGGCAAATTCAAAAACACATTGGCAATGACAATGTTAATTTATTTTTTTATCGTTGTAAAAACATCATTTTCACACACCTATATGTGAATAAAATCGCTCACCTTTGTTAATCAGCAGTGCAAACACACAGATGAAGTACGGCAGACTGTAGAAACAGAAAAAAAAAAACTAGATTTTTAAATTTCCTGTCACGCAGGGGTCTCAAACTGCTAGCCCTCAGGCCATTTACGTAAGCTACATGCTAAACTCATCTCCAGATTCGTAAAAAATTGAGAGGGCTTTTTGCCCATCTTATACTATACTGGTAAAACACCTCAAACAATCCACAAATCAAATTACTATCAAATCAAAGATATGTACGAGGACACAAAAGACTATGCTAATGCTAACTGCTAATGACAAATCACCAAGCCAAACACAAATACGAGAAAAACTATATGAGGTAAAGTTACAGTGATCGAGGCAGTTTGGCGTGTTTATGAACAGAATTAAACATCGTAATCGTACCTGGTAATCATGTTGTCGATCAAATTTAATATCTGTTATACTTCGTATTTTCGAAACATTATGTGAAACTGTCGCGTTCTCACTCCAGGAAGTAGTATAATCGCAGGCGACGCAGCAGATTATGCTGGTTCCTGTTTGCTCCAATAGTCTGCGACCAAACTGGGACCAAAGAAATATACGATTGCGAATCCATAACTTTTCAAAAAATAATATTTAAATAGTACTGATTGCGGCGGTCAGACTTTAACTTTATCATCACGCCCGCAGACTCTCTTTTACTACACTAGAGATCAGTAAATTACTGGTTAGCAGGTTCCTGTTTGCACCTGCTTGTGAATGTTGGAACTAACACACTCTCACTTTTTGTAACTAATAAGTAGGGGCGGATTTAGTGATTTTGTGGCCCTAAGCAATTGCAGCCATGCGGCCCAAATGTCCTAAAATGCACTTTCATTCATTCATTCATTTTCTTTTCGGCTTAGTCCCTTTATTAATCAGGGGCCGCCACAGCGGAATGAACCGCCAACTTATTCAGCATATGTTTTACGCAGCGGATGCCCTTCCAGCTGCAACTGATCACTGGGAAACATCCATACTCACTCATTCACACTCATACACTACGGACAATTTAGCCTACCCAATTCACCTATACCGCATGTCTTTGGACTTGTGGGGGAAACCGGAGCACCCGGAGGAAACCCACGCGAACACGGGGAGAACATGCAAGCTCCACACAGAAATGCCAACTGACCCAGCCGAGGCTCGAACCAGCGACCTTCTTGCTGTGAGGCGAACGTGCTACCCACTGCCCCACCGTGCAGCCGATGCAAAATAATAATAAAATTAATTAATTAAATTTATTATTGGGGCGACGCGGTGGCGCAGTGGGTAGCACGTTCGCCTCACAGCGATAATGAGTATAATGATAGAATGACAATATATGTACACTATATATTTGCATAATGTGTGTATATTTATATATTTGCTACACGGTGGCGCAGTGGGTAGCACGTTCGCCTCACAGCAAGAAGGTCGCTGGTTCGAGCCTCGGCTGGGTCAGTTGACATTTCTGTGTGGAGTTTGCATGTTCTCCCCGTGTTCGCGTGGGTTTCCTCCGGGTGCTCCGGTTTCCCAAAGACATGCGGTACAGGTGAATTGGGTAAGCTAAAATTGTCCGTAGTGTATGTGTGTGTATGAATGTTTCCCAGTGATGGGTTGCAGCTGGAAGGGCATCCGCTGCGTAAAACATATGCTGGATAAATTGGCGGTTCATCCCGCTGTGGCGACCCCAGATTAATAAAGGGACTAAGCCGAAAAGAAAATGAATGAATGAATGAAATTTATTATTTAAATTATTTGTTTTCTTGCATTTAAAAGAAAATATAGGCAAATTAATTATTTAATCCAAATTTAATCCATTTTGGAATAAGGCTGTAACATAAAAAAATGTGGAAAAAGTGAAGCGATATGAATACTTTCCGGATGCACTGCAAATACAACAAAACAAAGACACTAATGAAATAAACAGTGTTTTAAATTTTTGAGATCAAAGACAACGTTTTTGTCTATCAGTACACAGGAACAGAAATGTAATAATCAAATGTTAAATAGCACTGCACAACAATAATCAAACATGATCATTCTCACACATGAAAGCTTTTAACTCGGCTGAAATGCTTATACTAGTTGTTGATAATCTCTGCTCTGTTAGCATAGACATCGACCTAAGTGAGAAGCAGCAGTCATCATTACTGTTGTCATGCTGTAGCTGCTGGAGATATACAATGTCAGCACCAAAGAGGCATCAGAAGTGTGGGATGCATCAACAAACACTGAACAAGCTGACCCACAAAGGACATTTTTCTTAACTTAATTAAGAAAATGGTTGATTCTGAAATGTCCCAGAAAAAAAACTTGTTCTGAAAGATCAGTACCAAAACGTAGTCCCAATAAAGCTAGTATGTGTTATATTTTGTTTTCTAAATTGCCTTTCTGAAGAAACTTCTTGGCTAAAGGCTAGTGTCGCTAAAGGTACCATTGTCTCAGTTTGTTATTACAGAAGCTGCCTTTACGTGCCACAAAAATGATCATAAATACAACTTTGGTCATTAAAAACAGCATACGAAAGCAATGTAATGCTGTACTGACGTATACTGGACAGGCATATAATCTCAAAACAAGATTAATTGCATTCAATTGTAGTAATTTTTCACTTTTTGAGAGAGTGTAGAAATGTAACTCTCTTTTTGAGAGAGTGTAGAAATGAAACTCTTTTTGAGAGTGTAGAAATGAAACTCTTTTTGAGAGAGTGTAGAAATGAAACTCTTTTTGAGAGAGTGTAGAAATGAAACTCTCTTTTTGAGAGAGTGTAGAAATGTATCTAGAAATCGCATGTGTGATATGGCAGTAAATAGATTAATTTCATGTATTCATTTTTTGTAACATTTTATATACATATCTCATTGGTCTGCCCTGTTTTGTGAATGACACACTTGCTGAATAAGGTGAAAGGGCGTCACACACAGCTTTTGTGGTACATTTGTGCATGAAGCCTTAAATTGAGATGTTTGGTTGAGCTTTACACAAATTAGTAATCTTATGCCTGCTTATTTAAAACATGACGGACATGATGGATCCCTGCAAATAATCTATGCAATTGTTAGTGATTTGAGACCCAGTGTCTTTCACATCAAAAAGAGCAAAATCTGTTACAACAACAAAAAAGGAAATTTAAAACAGTTAACTTTTGACCTGCTTTTCATTTGCCAGTGTCACACTGTGTTTTCAGTCATGACAGAAGAGAAGTCAGATTGTCTATTCTTTCTGTAGAGAAATAATGAAACAATGAAAATCACTATAATTATTAGTATAGCTAAAACCCAGAGCAAAGGTGAAGTTTCTCCATCTGATCCTGTATTGTCTCCTTTGTCATCCTCTTTAATTGATTTGTTTCCATTTTCTGTCATTGATGCTGCAATACAGAAAAATCTATTTAAATGATGATAACAATAATAATTAGAAATAATACAAAATCAACACTGCACTGATAACAGATCCATCTATAATGTATACAGATCAGCATTAAGACTGAAACTTCAACAATGACATTTTAAAATAAAAAAAATATATATATTCATAATGAAGTTTTTACACACCGTTAATGATCAGCCGTACATCTGATTTTTCAGATGAGTGTCAAATGTAACAGGTGTATTTTCCAGCATCAGTGTGTTGAAGTTTGTTGAGTTTGATGGAGAAGTTTCTTCTCAGATATTCCTGAGGGAAAGATTCAATTCTGTTCTTGTACCGTTGATCCTGCTCCATTGAAGCTTTACCCTTCACTATATCAAACACAAGTTTACCATTACCATCTCTCCAGTCCACATTAATGTCTTGCTCGAGAGCATCTTTAGTTGAGGAACATGGCAGTAGAACAGAACCACCAATAAAACCCTCTACTGTGACTTGAAGAGATGCTGAAATGACAGAAAAAAATCATCAAAAGTACAAACACAAAGTTTAACATTGATACGGCATCTTTTCTTTGTAATGCTCCAACAATTTTATTCAAATTAGAAACACAAATAAAGATATTCAAGACATACCTTGAAAAACAATTCTAAGATTAATTTGCATCATGCAGCGCCTGCAGTTAAACTCACAGCTGTTTATCATTGGTACAAAAAAAGTTATGAGCACCCCTCACTTTAAGCTGTCGCGCCAATGGCATCACTGTACACGCAAATTGCAATAGTTCTGTTCCATGCAATAGAAACATGGTGTTGCGAGGGCTTTACAATGTATTAATCATGGTGAATTAAAACATGGTTAATAGTGAAATCAGTCAATTCCTGCATCCTTATGTAATGTAAACATTAAATAATGACATGTACACCTATGTTTAGCACAAGCTCCCTGTGGGTGTGTTGCTGATAACTGGAGATTAGTTGTGTTTCCCCTCAACATGAGCACAGTTTGTGACACGTCTGTTGTTGCATTTGTGACATCTCCCTCAAAGCCAAAATATTGACATATTTCAGACGTACAGTTCTTTTTAGGCACAGGTTTATCGCTGCTGTCGTTTGCCATGATTTCTGATACTCCTTCCATTTTCCCTCTCTGCTCTGACCTCTGAGGCAGCAGCTTTACCTTAGCCAATACCACAAGCCAATAGCAGAGCAGCACCAATGTGGGAGGCGGGTATAAGAATAGCAACCCATCTGATTGGTAAAATTTAGACAACTTCTACATGCAACACACAAATTCTTGGCACACAAATTATATTCAAGTTATCGCAGCTCTCTGGATGCTGAATATACTATATTTGCTATAACAATAATTTTTCTATATATCGCGCAGACCTAGTTCTGATTGGACAACATGGCTGGGTTCCCTCCAAACATGGTAGACACGATTGACGCAAATTCAGCATGATTGCGGCAAAGCATCACATATTCCACATCGTTCACACCACAGGATGGTTGCCCTCCTCCTGCAATGAATTGTATGCAATGTACTCACGCAAAAATAATTTATTCTACGTTTGGTTTGAAACCAGCACAAAAGGATTTTATTGCCGCCTGTTGGTTCGTGTGCCTTATTATGCATCAGTGTGTTTTTTGCGTTGAGAAAAACTGGTGAGAAAAACTGTTGATAAAAATACCTGTGTACATGTGGAGATGGCCTTAGAGGCAAAAACGCATTTTCTTTGTGAATGTCCCAGTAGTTGCATTGCTTTCCTGCCTAACTGACTGGACTGGCACATCTGAACTGACTATATTCACTGTCAGAGTGGATCAACCAAACCATGAAGGTTCTGGATGAAAACATGTACCGTTACACCCCTAGTTAGTAATACAGACCTTTTTATCTCAAGTAAGACAATCTCTGCTGCCATTCACAGAGCTGTGTGCTCATTCTGGCCAACTAATGTACCTCTGTATGACAGTGATTTCTTCAATATTTGTCATTATATAAATTAACTTTTTGGTGCATTACTGCCATATTTTGCTCTAGACAGTGACATCACTAATCAGTCGTTAGGTTGACATACTAGAAATGTATGCTGAGTTCATACTACACAATTTTAACCTGATTTTTACTTACTGACATATTTCGTGAAATTGTCAACAAATGGCCAAAACTGGTACTGCTTTACACGAGTGAGAGTCACTCAGAGTGAATTATCAATGAAGCATTTAGATAAATTTAATTTAGCATGCTAAATATCTGATCCTGTTAGCGATTCAAAATCCTGCTGTGTCAAGTAAGCTTTGGCCTAAACAAATTTATTTATTTTTTCTTTTATCATTGTAAAAACCTTTATTGTTGTAAAAAACCTATATGTGTATATAATTGCTGACTTTTATAATCAGCAGTGCAAACACACAGATGAAGTATGGCAGACTGTACAAATAGAAAGAAAACTGGCCAGTATGGACAGGGCCAAACATCGTAATTCTACCTGGGGGCTGTTTCATAAAAGTCGTTTAGAAAAGCGGGGATTAAAGTCAAAAACCTGACTTCAATGAGCCGAACTAAACGTCCACGCTTAAATTGGTTCCATAACAGCAAGTTGAAGATCATTTGATCTAACTAATCTGAGTTCAGTTTAAATATTCTAGATAACTGCTTGTGCACGTTACAGTCGTAAAACCATGAAGGTTGAGGGTTAAGCATAGATACATCGATTATGTTGTATGCTACCATGGCAACTACGATGAAAGAAAGAGCTCTGAAATGAGACACAGCTATATTCACAGCCAGTGAGCAGCATTTGATTTTTGAGTTTATAATAATTTCAACATAATAATCCAAAACTACAGTACGGCTTGCAACAAAGTAAGAGAGAAAGCTGACAGGAAATTGCAGGTTTTAAAATATAGCCATTATTTTGGCCTATTAACGTTAAATTAAATATGTGTCATAATACATTGAAATTGTGCTTGCGCGTGTGAGAGAGAGAGAGAGAGAGAGAGAGAATATGTGCTTACTGCCAATTGTTGCTTGCAAGGAAAAGTTTTAATGCATTACAGGCTCACTGTAACACACAACATGTGCTTAACGTAAGGTTTAAAATAATGGCTACAATGAGCCGTGCATGTGATGTTTTTACCTGCCTGGCAAAATAAATGTTAACCTTTTTGATTAAACTCTGGAGTTTTCCGAATTCATTGTATCCAGTAGATTAAGTGGAGTCTGCGCTTCCATTATGCTTATGACATGATTATATTTGCTTTTCGAGACGCATTTGACTGTACGGAGCAGTGTGGCACGACAGCATGAAGATCTCCTAATCCTTTAATCACTGATATTAGCAAGTTGTATGGCAATGAATAAATCAAACACTCTTCTAGGTTGAATGAGCAGGAGGCAACCAGACTAGTTGAGTATTAGTTAACCCTACATCCTCTGACTAACTTCAGAGTGTCGAGATAATGTCCGTGAGAAGAAATGCAAACCCGGGGCGTGGAACTCTTAAGTGGCGTCTGGTCCCTAATGAACGTACAATTAAGAATATCGGACCCAAGAAAATATCAAAATCTAAAATATACCACAACTATTGAGGTGATCAGCTAAAAACAACATAAAGGACAAATTTAAGATAATAAGAATTGGAGTCAGATTAAATTACAAATAAAGTCAGAAGTAAAATTGCTCAATAAATTTGAATGAAAAGCAACTTTTTCCAGAAGCGCCCGAAAAGGCATACACGCAGGATTCCTTCAACTACGACACTGGATTCCGTCATTGGGCCGGTGGGTGGAAACTTACAAAAGTGAGGCTACTGCTCGGCCCGGATCCATCTCCTGATTATTCCACTCAGGGTTTGATGCTTTAAAGTCATTCTTTAAGAAATGTAGCCTACTTCTTTATAGCAGTCAGTGCTTTCTTAATATTATTTTCTTTATTAAATTTTTGTAATTCATATATATATTCATTCATTCATTTTCTTTTCGGCTTAGTCCCTTTATTAATCTGGGGTCGCCACAG
>CAIGQV010016402.1:0-12721 GCA_903798115.1 Danio jaintianensis
TGCATTGCTGAGCACTACATATGAATAACTTTAATAAGTCCTAAATATGCTAAAAGAAATCTAAATATTCAAGGAAAAAACAGAGTTTGTGTTTGTTTTTTGGGACTCTTGAATAGTCCACTAATAAATTGAACAAAAGAGGAATGACGGAGCGTTCTGTGTGCACGTAATAGTTTAAATCCTAACAATTTTTGGCAACTGTTTTAAAAACCTGGAATCTGAGGATGCAAAAAAACCCTAAGTGTTGAGAAAATTAATGAAGCGCTGAGCAATGCATATTATTAATCGTTATTAAAATAATAGGAAAAATTTGCATCCACATTCGCAATTTAAGAGTCCCGAAATACAAACACAAAGCCTGATTTTATTAATAAGTCCTGATGTGTTTGTCAAGAGCTTGAGGAAAATTACTTAATATTCTAACAATGTTTGGCAACTATTAGAAAATCTGAAATCTGAGGATGCAAAAATAAACTAAATATTAATAAAAACAGGGTTTGAGTTTGTTTTTTCAGGAATCATGCATGAAAAAAAGAGGAATGACGGAGCGCTCTGTGTGCACGTAATAGTTTGATGCAATTTTAAATCCCATTCATTATTCTAATTAGTAATATGCATTGTTGAGCACTACATATGAATAACTTTAATAAGTCCTGAATATGCAAAAAGAAATCTAAATATTGGAGGAAAATCAGAGTTTGTGTTTGTTTTTTGGGACTCTGGAATAGTCCACTAATAAATTGAACAAAAGAGGAATGACGGAGCGTTCTGTGTGCACGAAATAGTTTGAGCGTGCAATTTATTCTTCTTATTATTCTAATAACGATTAGAAATATGCATTGCTAAGCACATATGAAGTCCTGAAAATGCAAAAAAAAATCTAAACAATGAAGGAAAAACAGAGTTTGTGTTTGTTTTTCTGGACTCTTTAATAGTGCATTAATGAAATAAAGTAGGAATGACGGAGCGTTCTGTGTTTAAATCCCGTCTATTATTTTAATAATAATTTGTAATGTGCATTGCTGAGCACTACATATGAATAACTTTAATAAGTCCTGATGTGTTCGTCAAGAAAGTTTGACGCTCATTACGAACTCTCCCTCATTCTCCACATCGTCTTCGCAGTCTCAAAAGTGTACAGAAACACAGCCGACAGACACAATAAAACCCTCCTCTCTCTCTCTGATATTGGGCGAACGTCCCATCTGGTCCAAATGGAGAGAAATGACTGGCCATCCATGCTAAGATCTACATTACACCTGAGTTATGGCCACCATTTGCAATTCAGAGTGGCTCTTTGGAGACTCTACCACCTTGGAAAGGCACCCATCAGAGCCGGCGAACACAACACAATCAGGCAGATTTACTGTCCCGGAAAAAGAGGATTCGGGAGATTGTGGGCCACAGGAGGGCCGGCCGTCCCAAACTCCCATTCTCACAAAGGCTCTACTGGGCCACATTCAAGCGCACTTAATGAGAGAGGGAGACGGGAACACCACGACTCAAAAGTATACTAGTGTGATTAAAACAAGCCCAAATCCACAATGCTGTGCTTTGGTTATTTGTCCGAAAAGTTGGCGTTGGGTTTATTCTGGTGAACTCCTGCCCTCTCAATGCCCTCAAATACCAGATAAAGCAGAAATTGGAGATTGATTAGAGTGGAAATAAAGAGTATGTTTGATTAGAAATGAGCCTCTGAGTTTACAAAGACAGATGTAAAATATGAAACACTTTCAATTATTAAAGCGGAATACATCAATTTATTTAGATTTATTAAAAGATTCAAGAAATTAGGGATGCATGATATTGGGAAAAAATAACATTTCAAATTTTTTTGGACATATTGCCATACTGAGTGCCTCTATTTTGAAATAATTCATAATTTTAGATTGACTGGGATGATTTTAGTTTGGCGCATCTGCATAAAATATAATTAAGCAAATCCACAGTACAGCGACTCGGTTAGTTGTCCGAGAAGTTGGCGTTGGGTTTATTCTCATTAACTCCTGCCCTCTCAATGCCCTCAGATACCAGATAAAGAGGAAAAATCTAGATTAATTAGAGTGGAAATGAAGAGTGTGCTCGATTATAAATGAGTTTACAAAGACATATTTAAAAGATGGAAAATGTGAAGCACTTTTTTTTTTTATTAATTTATTTCAATTTAATAAACAATGCAAGAAATTAGAGCTACATAATCTTTACATTGCAATTGTTTTTATTTTTCTGTGATACGTATGAGTGGCTCTATTTGGAAAGAATTCGTAATTTCAGATTGACTGGGATGATTTTAGTTTAGCGCATCTGCATAAAATATAAGAAGTACAGCGCTTCGGTTAGTTGTCCGAAAAGTTGGCGTTGGGTTTATTCTGATGAACTCAAATACCAGATAAAGAGGGAATTATTCAAGATTGATCAGACTGGAATGAAGAGTGTGTTTGATTATACATGAGCCTCTGAGTTTACAAAGACAGATTTAAAAGATGAAATATGTGAGCCACTTTTTTTTCAAATGTTTATAAAAACAATATTTTCTCTTTGAGTGAATGTACTTTGGGCAGAATAAATATTTTCACAAGTGATTCAGATTCACAAGTGTTTATTTGCGGTGGTGAATTGCATTATAGGATGTTGATCTCTGCTCTGTCCACTTCTGATCTTGAAAATTCAACTCTACAGTTTAACAAAGTGACTTTTATTGACATTTTAGTCGTTTGAGATAATATAATGTATAAGAAACAGAGAAATAAGTCTGTAAAAGAACAGAAAATGTGCTGCAGTTTATTACAAGGTGTTTGTAGCGTAATATGATGTGTGAAAGATGGCGCCGACGAAGATGGCCGCCTCCGTGTTGAGCTCTGCTGTTGTTTTTATGTTTTTGTTAGTTTGTCCCGTCTTGAGTCACATTCCTACAATTAGTTTCACCAGAGACGAATTGTTGGACATTCGGACACATACACCACCAAATGTTTTTCCAGACTTGGATTTACGTGATGTTTTGTTGGACATTGTTGTCGGCGGAGCCGCGGTGCTGCTCAAACGCTGTCGGGCGCGCAGACGAGGGAAGCGAGCAGGCGCGCTTGTGAAACTCAGACAGCGCGGGTTTCGAACTGCGTTGCCTAGCATCCATCTGGCGAATCTCCGCTCTCTACCCAACAAAATAGACGAACTCATTCTGCTCTCTCAGACAAACAGGGATTTTTTGCATTCTGCTGCTCTGTGTTTCACGGAAACCTGGCTGAACGACGCCATACCGGACCACGCGCTTCATCTACCGGGCTATCAGCTGTTCAGAGCGGATCGCGACAGAGAATCAACGCGGAAATCGCGCGGTGGTGGGACATGCTTTTACATCAATGAAAGGTGGTGTACAGATGTAACAGTTTTAAAGAAGATGTGCTGTCCCGACCTAGAAGCACTGTTTATTAACTGTAAGCCTTTCTACTCGCCGCGTGAGTTCTGCTCGTTCATTCTCGTCAGTGTTTACATTCCTCCGCACGCGCACGCGGGCCTGGCGATACAGAAACTAGCCGATCAGATCACGGAAATCGAGCAACAACCCCCGGACTCTGTTTTAATAATTCTCGGGGATTTTAACAAAGCAAAACTATCCCGCGAACTGCCAAAATATAGACAGCATGTTACATGTCCCACAAGAGACAGTAACATATTGGATCACTGCTATACCACAATAAAGGATGCATACCGCTCTGTCCAACGAGCAGCTTTGGGGCACTCTGACCATTGTTTGATTCATCTCATACCAACCTACAGGCAGAAACTGAAAACAGCCAAACCTGTATTAAGATCTGTGAAAAGATGGACTACCGAAACAGAGCGTGATCTACAAGCCTGTTTCGACCTCACTGACTGGAGTGTTTTTGAAGCTGCTGCAAACGATCTAGATGAGCTTACAGAAACTGTAACATCTTATATCAGTTTCTGTGAAGACATGTGCATTCCTACCAGGACTCAACTCACATACAACAATGACAAACCGTGGTTCACTGTAAAACTCAGACAGCTGCGTCAGGCCAAGGAGGTTGCTTACAGGAATGGGGAGAGGGCCTTGTATAAGCAGGCCAAATACACACTGGAAAAGGAGATCAGAGTGGCAAAAAGGAACTATTCTGAGAAACTAAGGAGTCAGTTCTCTTCCAGCGACTCAGCATCCGTGTGGAAAAGTTTGAAAAACCTCACAAACTACAAGAAACCATCCCCCAGCACTGTAGACAACGAACGACTTGCAAACGACCTGAATGAGTTTTACTGCAGGTTTGAGAAAACACCCCACCCCCACTCTGAACTGCTCTTCACACCACCATCAACACCTCCACCACACCCCGTCTCCCCAACACTTCAGTTCAGTGAAGATGATGTGCGCCAGGTCTTCCAAAAACAGAAGAGGAAAAAAGCACCAGGCCCAGATTTTGTAACACCAGCCTGTCTAAAATCCTGTGCTGACCAACTGGCCCCCATCTTCACCCTGATCTTCAACAGATCACTGGAGCTGTGTGAAGTGCCCTCCTGCTTTAAACGCTCCACCATCATCCCCATCCCAAAGAAACCCAAACTTACAGGACTTAATGACTACAGACCGGTGGCGCTAACATCTGTGGTCATGAAGTCTTTTGAAAAACTGGTGCTGGCCCACCTGAAGGACATCACTGAACCCTCACTGGACTCTCTTCAGTTTGCCTACAGAGCAAACAGGTCTGTGGATGATGCAGTCAATATGGGACTGCATTATGTTCTGCAACACCTAGACAGACCAGGGACCTATGTGAGGATCTTGTTTGTTGACTTCAGCTCGGCTTTCAACACTATCATCCCAAAACTTCTCCTGCCCAAATTAACTCAGCTCTCCGTGCCCAACTCTGTCTGTCAGTGGATCAACAGCTTCCTAACGGACAGGCAGCAGCTGGTGAAGCTGGGAAAATTCTCATCCAGTACCCGCACAATCAGCACTGGCGCCCCCCAGGGGTGTGTCCTCTCCCCTCTGCTCTTCTCACTGTACACAAATGACTGCACCTCAAAGGACGCCTCTGTCACAATCTTGAAGTTTGCAGACGACACCACACTTATCGGCCTCATTCAGGACGGTGACGAGTCTGCTTACAGACAGGAGGTTAAGGAGCTGGCTGTCTGGTGCAGTCACAACAACCTGGAGCTGAACACGCTCAAAACAGTGGAGATGATAGTGGACTTCAGGAGAAACCCCCCTGCTCTCCCCCCACTGAGCATCATGGACAGCATTGTGGCAGCAGTGGAGTCATTCAGGTTCCTGGGCACCACCATCTCTCAGGATCTGAAGTGGGACACTCACATTGACTCCATTGTCAAAAAAGCTCAACAGAGGTTGTACTTCCTTCGTCAGCTGAGGAAGTTCAACTTTCCAAAGGAGCTGCTGAAACAGTTCTACACTTCCATCATTGAATCAGTCCTCTGCACTTCAATAACTGTCTGGTTTAGCTCAGCTACCAAATCCGACCTCCGAAGACTACGTCGAATAGTTCGGACTGCTGAGCGAATCACTGGTACAATCCTCCCTACTCTCCAAGAACTGTACTTATCCAGAGCAAGCAGAAGGGCTGCCAAAATCACTCTGGACCCCTCACACCCAGCACACTGCCTCTTTGAACTTTTACCTTCTGGTCGACGCTACAGAGCACTGTGTACCAGAACAGCCCGACACAGAAACAGTTTCTTCCCTCAGGCAATCCATCTCATGAACACTTGATGATAGTAATTATGGAACAAACATCACTACTTGCTATACACTTTTTATACACAAACACTTATTTAACAACATATTTTACATGCTAATTTGCACATAACAGCTGCTGTTGTATATAGTAATATTCCTGTACATACACTTGTCAATTTGTATATTTGCATTCACTACAACTTTCATTTTTTAAATATATTTATTATCTGTTTTTTGTCCTGTCTCTGTAATTCTGTTGCACTGTAGAAGCTCTGTCACCAAAACAAATTCCTCGTATGTGTGAACATACCTGGCAATAAAGCTCTTTCTGATTCTGATTCTGATTCTGATACAACACCAACCCAGACAATATAGCACTGCAGACTACTACACATGATCAGAAAAGTTTTCAATGTTAAAAGTTGGTGGAAGAAAGATCAAGATCCCATAATGCAATTCAGACGCAGAAATAAACAGGGAAAATAAAAAAATAAAAATAAAACATGAATAACAAAATGCTAATTTACAGATTGTTTTTACAGTGTAGGACAATATTTGGCTGAGATAAAAGACAATTTGAAAATGTGGAATCTGAGAGTGCAAAAAAAATCATATTTAAAAAATCCAAATGAAGTGTGCAATGCATATTACAAATGAAAATGAAAAAGCGCTTCCCCTACCATTGTATGAGTAGCACTATGTCTATCAATGTGCTCAAATAGCCATCAAACAACAATGACTTATTTACATTTGTTTGATTTTAATCTGGACTAAAGATGACAGAAAAAAATGTTTATTATTTTAGGCTACTTCATATTTTTACAGGACCGTCTGATTTATAGTGAGAATACAGAACAAAAAGCAGCTCAGTTTTGCTTGTATAGACATTTACTGAACACATGCAAAGCGATTATATTTTCACAATAGTATACAAGACTAATGCAGACTACTAAAATGCATAAAAATATAATTTATTGCTCTAAATCTCCCAACAATCTGTCTTTATAGACATGTCACAAATATTGCTGTAAATTATGAGAATAGATGGCATAAAATGTGTGATTTTAGGTAGCATGAAGTCTTTAGAAATGCATATTACTAATCAAAAATTTGATATTTAACTTCAATATTTATAAAATTTTGTCAAAAAAAACACAATCTTTACTTAATATTCTGACTTTTTTGCATAAGAAAAATAATTTTGACCCCTACTATGTATTTTTGGCTATTGCAACATGAGATTATTTTTGTGCTTCAGGATCACATAATAAAAAACAGTAACAAAAGATTGTCTATATAAACCCTGCAGAACGTAGCGCACGTGTTCCTACACATCTCGCTTTTTTTTCCCTTTGTGAGCACAAAGTTGTCTCAAAGTTGACCTTCAGAGCCGACTCTACATAAAGATACAGAAAAAACAGAGAAAAGCAAAAAAGGCATGGGACTGCAATATGAAAAAGTTGTGCTATTCATTACATAAGGTGGCAGGTGCGATGCGTAAGCCAAACGTGAGTCAAAGAGGAATAAACAAAAAGAGCTGGAAACAGAACCGCGGCTCGGTGATGGTTAGGGATCAGATATTAGCAGGGAAAAAAATCCTACAAAAAAAGGAGGGCTCTGAAACATTAATCAAACTCTTCACCTAGTGGGCAGCCATATGGCCTAACAGCATGCGTATCGCACAAACTTGCTGATCTCCAGTAACAGGGTGCAATTAATTCCGCTGGCTGCATCCAGCGTGGACTACCAGTTAAGAGCACCGGGAGTACGGAGGAACAGGGAGAGGGAAAAAAAGTGCTGCAGCTCTTTCTTTTTTTCTGCCCAAAAAGCAGAGGGTTGAAGCAGTGAGTGATGAATGAGGAGGAGGTTCGAGCCCTCGCAGCCGCTCTGGAGGAAGGATCAGCCCGGAGGAGGAAAAAACACACACAAATACAGATATAAAAGCCTATAGATTTGGAAACACTCTATTGTAGGAGCACAAAAAAAGATGCATTCTGGAAGTGACTTTTGCTTTCCAGTGTGCATCATTCTCTCAGAAACTCCATAGAAGTTATGGAGTTCAACCCCACGGAAAGTGAAAAAAAAAAGAAAGAAAGAAAAGAAGAAGATGACAATTCTCTAACACAGACCTGGGCGCTTTAAGGCCCCCAGGGCACATGCGGCCCCCGTTGGACATCTTTGTATTTGGTTTATTTAAATTCAACCACAAATGGTGCCGTGCAATGCACAGGCGAGATATAGTCAACAAAAGGAGCCATTCACATATTGCATCTTCTGTGCGCTCAACTTCGTTATTTCAGATGAACGTTAGTGTAAACATGAAACGACATGCAAAAGGTTCGACACTTACATTTAAAACATCTCAACTTTTCAGAGAGCCAAAAAAGGCAGCTTCACACTTTAAACACAATAAAACAACACACAGAAATACAGACATAAAGTGTATGAATTGGAAACACTCCATTGTAGGAGCACAAAAAAAATAGTTTTATGGAAGTGACTTTTGCTTTCCAGAGTGCATCATTCTCAGGGAACAAACAGAAAAAGATGACAATTCACAAACTGGTCACAAACCAGTTCAGACGTATGGAGAAATGATACACAAATACACTGTCAAGCTTTTACACTCTGTCAAGGTTTTTAAGTAGTCGACTCTGCACTAGTTCATGCTTTAGAAAATGGCACAACAATTGATCTCCTTTAACACTAGCAAACATGTCTTGTGCACTACATTAATGATGCAAAATTACAAGTTTTCTCAATCCCGATATTATTGATCTCATGTATTTATTAGCTTCAGTTACAACTGTTAAAGATAAAAAAATTGCATGGAAAATGGGGCGGCAAGGCACCATGAAGTATGCACTAGGCCAAGCAAAAACATTTAGTTCATCAATTCCCCTATAGCGCATGTGTTTGGACTGTGGGGGAAACCGGAGGTTTCTGTGTGGAAACTCCACACAGAAACGCCAACTGACCCAGCCAGGACTCGAACCAGCAACCTTCTTGCTGTGAGGCAACAGCACTACCCACTGCGCCACCGCACCACCCCTCACATATAATTGTCTCTTTTTTTTTCCCTTTGTAGTGTGCTCATGTTGTGTATCCGATGCTTGTCCACTACCGAGACTCTTTTATCACAAGCTCAGACTTTATAATCATTACTTACAAATTCTTCCCAAAACTGCTGGCTTTGTTTTCCTGTAAAAATTAGCCGCTCTTTTACATGCTTAATGAACTTGCGAGGCCTACGCTCGTAACCTGGAATATTTTAGTTTTGTAAATGAGAGGGAGTTGCCTATTCCCCCAGCCCTCTCCTTCGCCCGGCCCATACCAATATCCGAAACCACTTTGGAGATGTTTCCTTCATTACAACACACTCCTCCTCCTCCCAGGACTCTTTTTGCATTTTGAGCTGTTGCTTTATGATCCTTGTGGGATGCCGTTAATGAGAGGAACTCCACGTCTCTCAACTAACAGTGAGGACAGGTCTGCATTTCTCCACTTCTGCTGAAGTCCGGCAGGCTATAACCAAATAATGAGCTGCATTCATCACGGCCGTGGCGTACGCACACACACACACACACACACACACACACACACGCATGCGGAAACAAGACACACAACCCCTCGCTGTCACACTTATTCTCACTGAAGAAGAGCAGCAAATAACTCACACTGAGAGTAAAGAATTATCACAAAAGAAAGATGTTAATTATATCATTAGCATCAAACCCTTTTCTGACAGGCTAATCAACACTATCATGTTGTTCCACAGTCAGATACTGTTAAAAATGTCAGTGATGTCAGTGATTCAGGTCCAGTATTTCTAGGCTGGCAGACACTGAGGGATGCAGAATAGAGCTATGTTTCTATACAGCTATTTTTTATGGCCATTTTGGACTTTCGCATAGAAAACCAAGCTTAAATTTAAAATAAACTTGATTTAGAATTAAAATTAATAAACATATGCACACAACTAAACCTTTAATCTGATAAAACAAACATAAATATAAACTATTTTTAGCAAATAAATACTGACATGCTCATCAAAAAAGTCATGTGACTAACAAACCTGTTAAAATCTTAAACTTCAGAAGTTATAAAACTGATATAAACATCTAAAGCTTGCAGTTTGTCTTTTCCGCCTAAATGGATCAGCGATTGTTTCACATCCCCTCATACTTCATTTTCTCATCAAATCTTCTGACCAATCAAAAGCACTCTAGTATCTGACATTCCCCGCCCCCTTCTTCTCATTGGCTTTTCATTTGATGTGCTTGAGCTCAACCACTCTCACTGGCAGAGCTGTGAGAAAAACAACACGCTATTGGCTGCTTTTTTTAAGGGGAGGAGCTACTCTATGTCCCGCCCTCTCTTCATGTTCCAGTTGAGATAACGTCAAACATCGAATAAAAAGTGCACATTTCAAAGCACTTCACAGGCTCTTTAACCCTAATTCATAGGGCAACCTTAACCCTAATCCACTAATCCTAACTCTAAAGTTGTTCAGTATTATTACCTCCAGATCTGTCTTGAGCGTCTGTCATTTAGTTCTCTTTGACTCATTGGATGGTAACAGACCCCAATATTTTAACACAATTTATCACTTTCTGGCCATCTGATATTAGGCATATATATCGTTATCATTATTTTCTAAGCATTACAGTGCTTTGTAAACATTTATTAGTACCATTTGTTGAGCGTTTGGACCCAGAAGCTACATCACGTAATGTCAGACTTAACAAGCGGACACACTTTCACTATGCATTCCCTTCCTGGACGTCCGAGGACAACACTGTGCACCAGAGAGAGTCTCATAAGGAGTGGCAAACTCTGCAATTTACAGCAACACCTTATCAGACGACTGCCAGCAGTCCATTCTTACAGCAACTCTCTGCTTTTACACCTCGGCATCAACTTGAGGTGAAGCTGTTGTTCAGTGACATCGGCTATTCATCGCCAGTGGAGTGCGGGAAAAATTTATGATTATCTGAGCACAGCGATTCATGTGCTGGAAAACATGCATGGGCTTCTGTATTTTGACCCCTGAATGGCGGCAGCGAGTTTGAGTAGCAGATGTGAAGAGGTTTGTTGTTGGTATTGAATACAGAGGTGCAACAGTTGGAGGGGGGGTAGCCAAGGAACACATCAAAATCCAAACTGGAGGAAGTCTTAATGCTGGGCTAACAGAAGTAGATTACATACAACGTCAATGTCCGAAGGGTGGTGTGAACGACACCGAATGCACGACACGTTTGACGCAAATGCATGGAAATAACCTCAATCGCATCTTCCATGAAAGTTTAAATAATTCAAGTTGACCAAAAGATTTGTGAGAAAAATACTCTGTGAGTAAATTCATGAACACAAGGATGCATTTTACTTGTAATCACAATCATGGCTGTGCGACACTGAAGAAAATGAAGATTTGAAGATATGTGATAGCATGCTAAATAACGCGGCATTCGATTTGCGATACAATATTTTAAAATATATTATAACCAACATGTTTTCATATTATTCGAGGGAAAATAAAGCATCACTACAACTTCAGAAAGTGAACAGCTATGTTTTACTGTTGCGTAGGGCTGGGAAGAATTTATATATATCGGTATATATATATATATATATATCATTACAAATGAATATGAATTTATCTTAAGATTTTACAGCAAATGTCACATGCATAACACTTGTATATTCATTTAAAATATAAAACGTGTTTACAGATTAATATTTTTCAGATCTCTTAAGTCAGTGGAGAGTTAGTTTATAGAAAATATAAACAGATGTATCAACAAATACATTCTCTGTAAATTCATGTCAAGTTTTTACAGTAAATGTCACATGCATAACGCCGGATGGCTCGAATATAGACTTTAATACACCAAAATCCATGCATAAGGGATGATTGATAGGATGGTGTAATCTACGCTGATATCCATCATGTCCCGTGACCCCCAGCATCCCATAAGCTCGTGACTCCAAACCCCAACATCTTCCTCTATCAATCACAGCTCATCAGCGCTGGGCTCCTCAGAAGAGTTGGCCGATCTTTCCTCAATGTTTTTTTTCCCCTTAGACGGGGGGTGGGGGGAGCGGCCGGCAGCCATCATTAATCAATATGTTGGGCTTTATTTGTGATAATTCATCATGACACAATATTAATGGGCAGCTATGCCCTTCAGAGGTGAGCCTCATGCAAATGCGGAGGGGGAAGCAATTAACTTTCGAGCGACGCGCGGATGATTCTAAATGACAAGGATATGTCAATTACCGCAGCCAATAAAGAGAGACAGAGGCTGCGAGGGCAATCTATCCACTTTACGGCTTCTGCTCAGCCTCTTAAAGGTCTGTCTACACTAAGAGAGAGCAATCTTAAAACAGCATCTGGACAGGGCCTTGAATATGGCAGCTACTAAAAGACAACTTAATGATTTAAAACACTGTTTCCATGTTTGTTTCAGCAAGACCTGCTGCCCTCCTGTCGTGCCCATGTCATGCAAGCATAACTTATTTAACTTATTTAAAGCACGCAACGAACAGTTCACGCTTTTGGGGTCACTTCATTGGAAACTGTGTTTTTTTTAATCATAGGTTATACAATTTGTGTGCATTTACATGCATGCACCAGAAAAATCAGTGAGCGTTGATTTTGACTCACTATATTAGCTAGTGTTGGGTTTTGTTAGTTACAAAGTAAACCTAGTTCATTTGATTATAGTTACTTATAATGTACTTTTCTAAAATACTGTACACAAATTCAACAGTTCTATATAAGTCAGTATTTATCATTTACCACAATTGCTTATGCTTAAGAAAAAAAATTTTTTAGCTCATGACAAAATAAAGTATAAATTCAGATAAGCAGAGTCATTTAAAAAAATGCTATTCAGATAGGGCGACACGGTGTCTCAGTGGTTAGCACTGTGACCTCACAGCAAGAAGGTCACTGGTTCGAGTCCCGGCTGGGCCAGTTGGTGTTTCTGTGTGGAGTTTGCATGTTCTCCC
>CAIGQV010016405.1:0-12159 GCA_903798115.1 Danio jaintianensis
GTCTTACGAGGTATGAGCCTGACATACCTAAATAGCAATATTAATTGCTTCAGTTGCTTTTTTTCTTTCTCTGCGACGTGCATGTAACCTGCCAAAACTCAAATAGAATCGCAAATACTTTTGCATTTGATTTTCCAATGTCTACACTGAAACCTGACAATTAAACTACAGGGGTGGGACTACTTTATTTGGCGTGTTTGTATTATAGTCTTTGTCATGATGACATAATATTATATTATATAATTTACATAATATTTTACTAGTTATTTTGCTAGATACTAGTATTCAGCCTGAAGTGCAATTTAAAGACTTAACTAGGTTAATTATGTTAAAGACAACTTAGGAAAGATATTGGACAACAGTGGTTTGTTCTGAAGACATAAAATATTCTTAAAGGGGGCTAATTATATTGACACGCTTTTTAGGCCAATATAAACTGCTTTTACATCAGTCAAACTAAAATAAATAGCCTAAAACTTTTTCCAGAATAAAAAGTATTAAGCTATAGGAAAATACTGTGAAAATGTCCTTGATCTATTAAACAAAACTTTTGATAGCTTTCATAGCGCTTCACTTTTTCCACATTTTTTTATGTTACAGCCTTATTCCAAAATGGATTAAATTAATTTATTTCCTCAAAATTCTACACACAATAGCCCATAATGACAATGTGAAAAAAGATTTTTTGAAATTGTTGCAAATTTATTAAAAATAAAAAACCTGAAAAATCACATGTACATAAGTATTCACAGCCTTTGCTCAATACTTTGTTGATGCACCTTTGGCAACAATTACAGCCTCAAGTCTTTTTGAATATGATGCCACGAGCTTGGCACACATGTCTTTGGGAATTTTTGCCCATTCCTCTTTGCAGTACCTCTCAAGCTCTATCAGGTTGGATGGGAAGCGACGTTGTACAGCCATTTTCAGATCTCTCCAGAGATGTTAAATAGGATTTAGGGTCTGGGATCTGGCTGGGCCACTCAAGGATATTCACCGAGTTGTTGTGAAGCCACTCCATTGATATTTTGGCGGTGTGCTTTGGGTCATTGTTCTGCTGGAAGATGAACCGCCGCCCCAGTCTGAGGTCAAGAGCACTCTGAAGCAGGTTTTCATTCAGGATGTCTCTGTACATTGCTGCATTCATCTTTCCCTCTATCCTTACTAGTCTTCCAGTTCCTGCTGCTGAAAAACATCCCCACAGCATGATGCTGCCACCACCATGCTTCACTATTGGGATGGTATTAACCTGGTGATGAGTGGTGCCTGGTTTTCTCCAAACGTAACGCCTGGCACTCACTCCAAAGAGTTCAATTTAGGTCTCATCAGACCAGAGAATTTTGTTTCAGATGTCTTTTGGCAAATTCCAGGCGGGCTGCTATGTGCCCTTTACTAAGGAGTGGCTTCCGTCTGGCCACTCTACCATACAGGCCTGATTGGTGGATTGCTGCACAGATGGTTGTCCTTCTGTAAGGTTCTCCTCTCTCCACAGAAGAACGCTGGAGCTCAGACAGAGTGACCATCGGGTTGGATGATGGAGGCCACTGTGCTCATTGGAGCAACAGAATTTTTTCTGTAACCTTCCCCAGCCTTGTGCCTCGAGACAATCCTATGGGGTATTGTGTGTAGAATTTTGAGGAAATAAATGAATTTAATCCATTTTGGAATAATGAATTCCAAAATGGATTATACAAGATGGCGCCGACGAAGATGGCCGCCTCCGTGTTGAGCTCTGCTGTTGTTTTTATGTTTTTGTTAGTTTGTCCCGTCTTGAGTCACATTCCTACAATTAGTTTCACCAGAGACGAATTGTTGGACATTCGGACACATACACCACCAAATGTTTTTCCAGACTTGGATTTTTGTGATGTTTTGTTGGACATTGTTGTCGGCGGAGCCGCGGTGCTGCTCAAACGCTGTCGGGCGCGCAGACGAGGGAAGCGAGCAGGCGCGCTTGTGAAACTCAGACAGCGCGGGTTTCGAACTGCGTTGCCTAGCATCCATCTGGCGAATCTCCGCTCTCTACCCAACAAAATAGACAAACTCATTCTGCTCTCTCAGACAAACAGGGATTTTTTGCATTCTGCTGCTCTGTGTTTCACGGAAACCTGGCTGAACGACGCCATACCGGACAACGCGCTTCATCTACCGGGCTATCAGCTGTTCAGAGCGGATCGCGACAGAGAATCAACGCGGAAATCGCGCGGTGGTGGGACATGCTTTTACATCAATGAAAGGTGGTGTACAGATGTAACAGTTTTAAAGAAGATGTGCTGTCCCGACCTAGAAGCACTGTTTATTAACTGTAAGCCTTTCTACTCGCCGCGTGAGTTCTGCTCGTTCATTCTCGTCAGTGTTTACATTCCTCCGCACGCGCACGCGGGCCTGGCGATACAGAAACTAGCCGATCAGATCACGGAAATCGAGCAACAACACCCGGACTCTGTTTTAATAATTCTCGGGGATTTTAACAAAGCAAAACTATCCCGCGAACTGCCAAAATATAGACAGCATGTCCCACAAGAGACAGTAACATATTGAATCACTGCTATACCACAATAAAGGATGCATACCGCTCTGTCCAACGAGCAGCTTTGGGGCACTCTGACCATTGTTTGATTCATCTCATACCAACCTACAGGCAGAAACTGAAAACAGCCAAACCTGTATTAAGATCTGTGAAAAGATGGACTACCGAAACAGAGCGTGATCTACAAGCCTGTTTCGACCTCACTGACTGGAGTGTTTTTGAAGCTGCTGCAAACGATCTAGATGAGCTTACAGAAACTGTAACATCTTATATCAGTTTCTGTGAAGACATGTGCATTCCTACCAGGACTCAACTCACATACAACAGTGACAAACCGTGGTTCACTGTAAAACTCAGACAGCTGCGTCAGGCCAAGGAGGTTGCTTACAGGAATGGGGAGAGGGCCTTGTATAAACAGGCCAAATACACACTGGAAAAGGAGATCAGAGTGGCAAAAAGGAACTATTCTGAGAAACTAAGGAGTCAGTTCTCTTCCAGCGACTCAGCATCCGTGTGGAAAAGTTTGAAAAACATCACAAACTACAAGAAACCATCCCCCAGCACTGTAGACAACGAACGACTTGCAAACGACCTGAATGAGTTTTACTGCAGGTTTGAGAAAACACCCCACACCCACCCTGAACTGCTCTTCACACCACCATCAACACCTCCACCACACCCCGTCTCCCCAACACTTCAGTTCAGTGAAGATGATGTGCGCCAGGTCTTCCAAAAACAGAAGGGGAAAAAAGCACCAGGCCCAGATTTTGTAACACCAGCCTGTCTAAAATCCTGTGCTGACCAACTGGCCCCCATCTTCACCCTGATCTTCAACAGATCACTGGAGCTGTGTGAAGTGCCCTCCTGCTTTAAACGCTCCACCATCATCCCCATCCCAAAGAAACCCAAACTTACAGGACTTAATGACTACAGACCGGTGGCGCTAACATCTGTGGTCATGAAAAACTTTTGAAAAACTGGTGCTGGCCCACCTGAAGGACATCACTGAACCCTCACTGGACTCTCTTCAGTTTGCCTACAGAGCAAACAGGTCTGTGGATGATGCAGTCAATATGGGAGTGCATTATGTTCTGCAACACCTAGACAGACCAGGGACCTATGTGAGGATCTTGTTTGTTGACTTCAGCTCGGCTTTCAACACTATCATCCCAAAACTTCTCCTGCCCAAATTAACTCAGCTCTCCGTGCCCAACTCTGTCTGTCAGTGGATCAACAGCTTCCTAACGGACAGGCAGCAGCTGGTGAAGCTGGGAAAATTCTCATCCAGTACCCGCACAATCAGCACTGGCGCCCCCCAGGGGTGTGTCCTCTCCCCTCTGCTCTTCTCACTGTACACAAATGACTGCACCTCAAAGGACGCCTCTGTCAAAATCTTGAAGTTTGCAGACGACACCACACTTATCGGCCTCATTCAGGACGGTGACGAGTCTGCTTACAGACAGGAGGTTAAGGAGCTGGCTGTCTGGTGCAGTCACAACAACCTGGAGCTGAACACGCTCAAAACAGTGGAGATGATAGTGGACTTCAGGAGAAACCCCCCTGCTCTCCCCCCACTGAGCATCATGGACAGCATTGTGGCAGCAGTGGAGTCATTCAGGTTCCTAGGCACCACCATCTCTCAGGATCTGAAGTGGGACACTCACATTGACTCCATTGTCAAAAAAGCTCAACAGAGGTTGTACTTCCTTCGTCAGCTGAGGAAGTTCAACCTTCCAAAGGAGCTGCTGAAACAGTTCTACACTTCCATCATTGAATCAGTCCTCTGCACTTCAATAACTGTCTGGTTTAGCTCAGCTACCAAATCCGACCTCCGAAGACTACGTCGAATAGTTCGGACTGCTGAGCGAATCACTGGTACAATCCTACCTACTCTCCAAGAACTGTACTCATCCAGAGCAAGCAGAAGGGCTGCCAAAATCACTCTGGACCCCTCACACCCAGCACACTGCCTCTTTGAACTTTTACCTTCTGGTCGACGCTACAGAGCACTGTGTACCAGAACAGCCCGACACAGAAACAGTTTCTTCCCTCAGGCAATCCATCTCATGAACACTTGATAGTAATTATGGAACAAACATCACTACTGCTATACACTTTTTATTCACAAACACTTATTTAACAACATATTTTACATGCTAATTTGCACATAACAGCTGCTGTTGTATATAGTAATATTCCTGTACATACACTTGTCAATTTGTATATTTGCATTCACTACAACTTTCATTTTTTAAATATATTTATTATCTGTTTTTTGTCCTGTCTCTGTAATTCTGTTGCACTGTAGAAGCTCTGTCACGAAAACAAATTCCTCGTATGTGTGAACATACCTGGCAATAAAGCTCTTTCTGATTCTGATTCTGATATGAATACTTTCCAGATGCACTGTATGTGTGTGTGTGTTTTGTTTACTGCATACCCCTTTCACTTCTCAGATGACAGCACACAAAGATGAGGCATAATGGCAAAAGAGTCTGATTACCTTTATATGTATGCATGCATATATGTATGTATGTATCTTTTATTGGATTGACTGTCATGGAATAATGTTGCATGAAAATTACAATCTACAAAATTCATACAAACATACAAAAAAGTGAAAATGACAAAAAACAGGACTTTGAATTAAGAGAGAAATAAAATACAACACATGCACATTCATTCATTTATTTTTCTTCGGCTTAGTCCCTTTATTCATCAAGGGTAGCGGAAAGAATCGGCAACTTATCCAGCATATGTTTTACACAGCGGATGCCCTTCCAGCTGCAACCCAGTACTGGGAAACATCCATACACACTCATTTGTACACATACACTGCAGCCAATTTAGTTTATTCAATTCACCTATAGCGCATGTCTTTGGACTGTGGGGGAAACCGGAGCACCCAGAGGTGTCGACCACACATGCACATCATAATTATTAATTTGTAACATTTAGTTATATTAGATAGATCACATTATGTTTTTACAAAGGTGTGTTTTGTTTTTTGTTTGCATGTAAATATAAATAAATAAAAATATGTAATGGTCTTTAGGTCTTTTTTTTAATTATCAATGAAAAATACAAAGGTATAAAGTATACAACAAAGCCAGTTATAAACCTTAGTAAAAAAAGTGTAATTTGCCAGTCTCATCCAATAAGCATTAATAATAATAATAATAATTCCTTAGATTTATATAGCGCTTTTCTGGACATTCAAAGTGCTTTACACATTGGGGGGAATCTCCTCATCCACCACCAGTGTGCAGCATCCACCTGGATGATGCAACAGCAGCCATATTGTGCCAGAATGCACACCATACACCAGCTGATTGGTGAAGAGGAGACAGAGTGATGAAGCCAATTATAATATGGGGATGGTTAGGAGGCCATGATGGACAGAGGCCAGTGGGCAAATTTGTTCAGGATGCTGGGGTTAAACCCCTACTCTTTTTCGAAGGACATCCTGGCATTTTTAATGACCACAGAGAGTCAAGACCTCGGTTTAACGTCTCATCCAAAAGACAGCGAAACATTAAGAAACGTTAAGAAACAAAGAAGAAACATTAAGCTGTTTGTATTAAGCTGAGCCCATTGTTTGCATAAGCAAAACTGCCACTATAGCGGAAGGCACGATGACGTCATTCCACGCGATATTTCATTGGATGGTGTTATAAAATTCTATTTTTAATTATTAATATAAAGATATAATTTTTAAATATATTATTTAATCAGGTATATCTATTCTGGCAGTGTTATTCATATTTATAATGGTATTGTTTTTTGCTCTATTACTCTGTGCACTACCCACTAGTAACCTGGGGCCTAGTTGTGACTTAAAGAGACACTAAGTTAAAACTTACACACTACTAAATATTTTTGTTTTGCACCACTTAACTTAGTTTAAACGTACCGCTACATTCCAACTAAATATTTTTTTCAGTTTATTCATGACAATATTGCATTTGTATAATGTTATTATTTTTAGTAGTATTATCTAATACTGGTCTCTCATCTGCAATCATCGATAAACCAATCAGATTAATCCAAGCCTACAATAAACAGCCCATTTCACCTTACTACCTTTATCTTAGTTTTTTGAAGACCGCTCCCGCTACAAAAATGCTCCAGCTTCAAGAAAACAACCCCATACTATGACAGACCCTGGCTTTTGGACTTGTTGCGGGTAACAAGATGGATGATCCTTTTCTTCTTTGGTCCGGAGCACACGGCGTCCAATTCTCCTAAAAAATATTTTCTGACGAATTAAGTAATGTTTCATCTGTTGACTTGGTTGTAGATACATTTGCATTTTAAGCAAATTTACAGGATCGCTAAGGGGTTAAAACTTTACTCCATCACTTCACCTACTCCACCTTCAAGAGAAACTTCCAGGACCACCAGCTCACACCATGGCCCATATCCTCAGCCCACCATCACTCTGCCAGAACCAGAACAACCCTGACTGTCAAAGAAAACAGCAAAAAAAAGCCATGCCCCCAGCCGAACCTCCTCCAGACTCCACCAAAAAAAATCCAGCAACACCCTAGCCACAACATCCACTGTTCATCAAACGGACATTCCCTTGGATAATAGTTCACCCTTTAATTTTTTTGGTTTCCTTAGATGCTCTGAAATCACTAAAACCTCTAATTTCAACCCAAGCATCCACCCCACCATCTCAGATCTAACTTTGTTCGATAAGGATATTTCTTTTCTCATCAAACAAAGCAAAACAGATCAATCACGCAAAGGACATTTCATTTACATATTTGATCTTCCCTCCCCCACACGCCCCTTTCAATCACTCCTAGCCTTTTTACATTTTAGAAAGTCCCAAAATCCCAGTCCCCTTTCCCCCCTATTCGTTGATGACACTAACCACCTAGCAACACATTTCTGGTTTCAGAAACACCTTAAAGAAATCCTTTGCCTTTCAGGCTTCCCTCCAGACTCTCTTTTAGAATCGGAGCAGCCACCACAGCAGCACAAAAAGGACTCTCGCAACAGCAAATACAGACCCTGGGAAGGTGGCCATCTGACGCCATCAAGACCTACATCCGTCTCAGCCAGTACCACCTCAAAGAAGCCCAGAAGACCCTCACCAGTTGACACCCACCTTCCAGCACCCAAGGGCGAGGGGATGACCCAGCCACTTCCAGAACCCAAGGGCGAGGGCATGACCCAGCCACTTCCAGCACCCAAGGGCAAGGGCATAACCCAGCCACTTCCAGTACCCAAGGGCGAGGGCATGACCCAGCCACTTCCAGCACCCAAGGGTGAGAGCATGACCCAGCCACTTTCTCTTCACTTTCTTCCTTCCAGCATTGAGTACTACTCAGCTTTCTCCCCATATCACTCACCTGACTCCCACAGGAGTTTTTCCCCTTCCCCAAGCCCCCCTTGTCACATGTATATATAAAGTGCTGTCACTCCACAGCTCTAGCTCCCACAGGAGCGTTCCTCGTGCTTCGACTCCCACAGGAGTCATTGCCCACTCGCCACTCACCCTCCAGCAGGAGGCTTCACCGCCCCCACCCTTTCCCCAACTCCAGCTGGAGATGGCATAATACAGCTCTAAATCCCACAGGAGTGTTACCCTGAGCTTTGACTGCTGCAGGTCATTTGCTAAAATCATTTAAGTTCATTTTTTCCCTTATTAACATACACACAGCACCCCATGGTCCTAAGTATTCAGACCCTTTGATGTGACACTCATATATTTAACTCAGGTGCTGTCCAATTCTTCTGATCATCCTTGAGATGGTTCCAGCTGTGTTTGATTATACTGATTGGACTTGATTAGGAAAGCCACACGTGTCTATATAAGACCTTACAGTTCACAATGCATGTCAGAGCAAATGAGAATTATGAGGTCAAAAGAACTACCTGAAGAGCCCAGAAACAGAATTGTGGCAAGGCACAGATCTGGCCAAGGTTACAAAAAAATTTCTGCTGCACTTAAGAGCACAGTGGCCTCCATAATCCTTAAATGGAAGATGTTTGGGACGACCAGAACCCTTCCTAGAGCTGGCCGTCTGGCCAAACTGAGCGATGCGGGAAGAAGAGCCTTGGTGAGAGAGAGGTAAAGAAGAACCCAAAGATCACTGTGGCTAAGCTCCAGAGATGCAGTCTGGAGATGGGAGAAAGTTGTTGTCAGGACTGTCTGTATAAAGGACCCAAAAGCAGAGGAGTTCAATTTAATAGGTATTTAATTAAATGAGCAAAAGGAAAAGACTCAGCAACTTGCTGAGATCCAGAGCGGGTCTTGGATTTTAGTAAAAAATGAACTGAAGAATGGACCACCGGCAACGTGTCACAACATAGGATAAATTCCAACAAAAATTTGTAAGCCTTTGGTCCAGGCCTGGTAGTACAGGGAAAGGGCAATGGCAAGGCAGAGGGTCGATTCTCCAGCAGGGCAGGCCAAATCCAGAATGGCTCCAGAGAACTGGACAGAGAATACAGACATAAAACAAGCAACAGACTGACAAGAAAGCAGTAAGGAACCCAACACTCTGGCAAGAGGAGAAGCGAAACACCCTCAGATATAGGACCAGCAATCAGCAGAAATGAAAGGCAGGTGGCAGTAACCGAGTGAGACTACTGATTGGCAAAGACAATCAGCTGTGTGAAGTTACACAGCAAAATGGTAAGCTGTCAGAAAAGAGAGAAAGAAAGCAAAGTTCAAACCCGGGTTCTGACAGTTGTAGAGTAGAAAGTCAACCATCACTGCAGGCCTCCACCAGTCGGGGCTTTATGGCAGAGTACACCTCTCCTCAGTGTAAGAGACATGAAAGTCTGCATGGAGTTTGCTAAAATGGTGAGAAATAAGATTCTCTGGTCTGATGAGACCAAGATAGAACTTTTTGGCCTTAATTATAAGCAGTATGTGTGGAGAAAACCAGGCACAGCTCATCACCTGTCCAATACAGTCCTTACAATGAAGCATGGTGGTGGCAGCATCATGCTGTGGGGGTGTTTTTCAGCTGCAGGACAGGACAACTGATTGCAAATCAGGGAAAGATGAATGCAGCCAAGTACAGGAATATTCTGGATGAAAACCTACTTCAGAGTGGTCAGGACCTCAGACTGGGCCGAAGGTTTAACCTTCCAACAAGACAATGACCCTTAGCACAAAGCTAAAATAACGAAGGAGTGGCTTCACAACAACTCTGTGACTGTTCTTGAATGGCCCAGCTAGAGCCCTGACTTAAACCTAATTGAGCATTTCTGGAGAGACCTAAAAATGGCTTTCCACCGAGGTTTAACATCCAGCCTGACAGAACTGGAGAGGATGTGCAAGGAGGAATGGCAGAGGATCCCCAAATCCAGGTCTGAAAAACTTGTTGCATCCCCAAAAGACTCATGGCTGTATTAGATCAAAAGGGTGCTTCTACTAAATACTGAGCAAAGGGTCTAGATACTTAGGACCAAAAAAAGTTGGGACAGTATGGAAAATTCAAATAAAAAAAGAAAGTAATGATTTATTTTATTTTAATTTATTTGTATTTAAGTTTACTTGTATTTAAAGTTAACTTGTATTTCAGACAATACAACATTATTTAATGCTCATGCTTATGCAGGAAGGCCAGCTCATTACCTGTATCATCTTCCTCCGCAGCCAGAACTTTGTAATGTGTGCAGAATGTGGTTTTGCATTGTCTTGTTGAAATATGCAATGGGCGTCCTTGGAAAAGAAGGCAGCAGCATATTGTGCTCCAAAATCTCTATGTACTTTTCAGCATTAATGGTGCCATCAGAGAAGTGCAAGTTACCTTTGCCAAGGGCACTGACACAACCCCATACTATAACAGACCCTGGCTTTAGGACTTGTTGCTGGTAACAAGATGGATGATCCTTTTCTTCTTAGGTCCGGAGCACACGGCGTCCAATTCTCCTAAAAAAATACCTAAAATACTGATTCATCTGAGCACAGTACACGTTTCTATCGTTCCATCCCAGATGCCTCCAAGCGCAGAGAAGTTGACGGCGCTTCTGGACACAGTTAACATATGGCTTTCTTTTGGCACAGTACAGTTGTAACTACCATTTGTGGATGTAGCTACGTATTGTGGAATCTGACAAAGGTTTGCCAAAGTAGTCCTGAGCCCATGTAGTGATATCACTTATGAATGATTAAGAATGAGGATTCTTGGTGCAGTGTCACCTGAGGGATCGGAGATCACGGTTGTTCAGCTTAGGCTGGTATCGTTGTCCTTTACCCACTGAAATTCCTCTAGATTCCTTGAATTTTTTTATTATGTTATGCATGGTTGAAGGTGAAATATCCAAATGTCTTCCTCTCTTTCTTTGAAGAAGATTGTTTTTAAACATTTTAATGATTTTCTCACGTATTTGTTGGCAAACTGGCGATCGTCTACCCATCGTTGCTCCTAAAGGACTAGGCCTTTCTTGGATGCTGCTTTTGTTCCAAATCATAAGTACAATCATCTGTTGACATCACCTGTTTCAAATAACATCATTATTTAACCAATTTACCTGATTACTAGCCCTAAATTGCTCCTTTGCCAACTTTTTGGAATGTGTTCCCACTTCAGTCGATTTGCATCCAGAGCGGATCACATTCAGCAACAGACATAAATAGAGCATCTCACAGACAAATCAAGAAGTACACAACACACACACGCAAAAAAAAAAAAAAACTGGCTTTGAAAACACAAGGCCAAAGGAACCATTAGCATTTTACAGTGTATGCATTATCTTATGGAAGGATATCCTGAACAATTTTCAAAATGCAATTGCAAATAGAAGTTGCAATTGCATTTTCAATATGTGAACGCATAAATTTTGACAATCTAAATGCAATTGCAAATCCCACATTACCGTTTGCATTTCCGCTTTCTGCCACATTTCAAATGAAAAAGGAAAGTACATTTGTAAATTCATTTCACATGTCTTACGAGGTATGAGCCTGACATACCTAAATAGCAATATTAATTGCTTCAGTTGCTTTTTTTCTTTCTCTGCGACGTGCATGTAACCTGCCAAAACTCAAATAGAATCGCAAATACTTTTGCATTTGATTTTCCAATGTCTACACTGAAACCTGACAATTAAACTACAGGGGTGGGACTACTTTATTTGGCGTGTTTGTATTATAGTCTTTGTCATGATGACATAATATTATATTATATAATTTACATAATATTTTACTAGTTATTTTGCTAGATACTAGTATTCAGCCTGAAGTGCAATTTAAAGACTTAACTAGGTTAATTATGTTAAAGACAACTTAGGAAAGATATTGGACAACAGTGGTTTGTTCTGAAGACATAAAATATTCTTAAAGGGGGCTAATTATATTGACACGCTTTTTAGGCCAATATAAACTGCTTTTACATCAGTCAAACTAAAATAAATAGCCTAAAACTTTTTCCAGAATAAAAAGTATTAAGCTATAGGAAAATACTGTGAAAATGTCCTTGATCTATTAAACAAAACTTTTGATAGCTTTCATAGCGCTTCACTTTTTCCACATTTTTTTATGTTACAGCCTTATTCCAAAATGGATTAAATTAATTTATTTCCTCAAAATTCTACACACAATAGCCCATAATGACAATGTGAAAAAAGATTTTTTGAAATTGTTGCAAATTTATTAAAAA
>CAIGQV010016407.1:0-24841 GCA_903798115.1 Danio jaintianensis
AAGAAGGAGCTGGTTGGGGCTGGTGTTTGTGATTGGATGAAGAGGAGGAGCTGATTGGGGCCGGTGTTTGTAAATGGATGAAGAGAAAGAGCTGATTGGGGCCGGTGTTTGTGGCTTTACAAAAAGAAGGAACTGATTGGGGCCGATGTGTGTGGCTCGATGAAGAGGAGGTTCTGAAAAATGTATTTTTGTAAATAAATGTTGTATATATAATTATGCTTTGTTTTAATGAATAAAATGGTGTACATTTGAAACATATATGTTTTTTTCATTTTATTCAATATTAATTTTATTTTATGAACTCTATGTTGACCTGTCCTGTGTGCACACCTATCAGTTGGGGAAAATTTACCATAAAATATGGTGATTTCTGGTGAATATGGTATTTCTGATTTTACGAAATGGAGGCTCCGTCTGGAAATAAATGAAAATTATTTAATAAATTACCCATTAAATTATGTTTAATTAACATCTACCCCAACCATAAACCCCTTCACAGTAATGTAAAATGAGTAATTATTCTTGTACAGTGTTACAAAAATTGTACTATATTCATGTGCGTATCTGCAGCTGTATCCCTTCTACACTTTACTGCATGCCACAACTCTTCTTTCTTTGTTTCTTGTGTAATCTTGATCAACTGATCAAACAATAACACTGTTTGTATGTTAATCACACATTAAATGAAAGGTTAATTCAACTCATTTGAATCAACCTTGCTTGCATACACACACACACACACACATACATACTCGTTTTATATTTTGGTACTGGTTTTGCTTCCATAATTTGTTATAAAATGAGATATTTTTTAGAATACATTGATGTAAACAAGAAATTGTCCTGTCACAGAATGATTTCACCCGAATACAGTTCAACCATAACTGAAAATTGTGTCATCATTTACTCATCCTCCACTTGTTCAACACAAAGCAAGATATGATGAAGAATGTTGGATAGCCATTGATAGTATTTTTTGTTACTACTATATCAGTGGCTGCTGGTTTACAACATTCTTCTTGTTTTGTGGGCAACAGAAGAAATTAATTTGAGTGTAAGTAAATGAGAAGAGGAAATTATTATTATTTATTTTTATAGGTGAATTATCACTTTAAATGTACCCAGGTACATCACATAACCTGCTTTTTACTAGTAAGAATAACATTTTAGAGCTCACTTACTATCCAGAAACCAGAGAACCTGTAGGAAAGCCACGCAAACACGGGGAGAACTAGTAACAATTATAATTAGAGAGCTCTATAATTTAGTTTCTGCTAGTAATGTCTCTATTGACTTCCATTCATTTATAATTAGAGCTACAATTGAATTTGTACTAGTAAGAAGTGCGATTAAATAGTTCAATTTCTCACTAAAATGACGAGTAAGTTAACGCTGAGTGCTTTATAAGCTAATTTGGCTTGCCATATGCGCGGCGCATTTAGCCAACCCTGGATTGGTAACGTTAATAGCGCTTGAATAACAGACGGTTACTTACCCTTCCTGTGATCGAGTACACTTTCTTCATCTCAAAATGATACATTTTTGGGATCATTAAACCCACCCTGACGTGAAGTAACGGCAGCTTGGCGGGCCACAACAAAAAATGGTGGTTGGTTAAGCCCATGGTAAAAAAAATTACGGAAACTGACCTAGGCAGACGAGCCGCCGATTTTAAGGGACAACTGTTGAAGGTAAAGTTGAAGGTAACTGAATAAGGACCACAACCAATAATAAATGTTTTTCCATATATATATATATGTTTTTTTTTTTTTGTTTTTTACAAATGTTTGAGACGTGCTGTGTTCGTTGCCATGACACAAAATGGCGGCGAGCGTGACTGAGGAAAAAACTAATTTTGAGTTCTGGGTTCTTAGGTCACAAAACTGCATGAAGTTAAGTTAATAAAGCATTTATTAACATACAAAATAACTATTAATATACGCCTGAATAATAAGATATTCATTCATTCATTTTCTTTTCGGCTTAGTCTCTTTATTAATCTGGGGTCGCCACAGCGGAATGAACCGCCAATTTATCCAGCATATGTTTTACGCAGCGGATGCCCTTCCAGCCGCAACTCATCACTGGGAAACACCCATACGTTCTCATTCACACACATATACTATGGACAATTTAGCTTACCCAATTCACCTATACCACATGTCTTTGGACTTGTGGGGGAAACCGGAGCACCCGGAGGAAACCCACGCCAACACGGGGAGAACATGCAAACTCCACACAGAAACGCCAACTGACCCAGCCGGGGCTCGAACCAGCGACCTTCTTGCTGTGAGCAACCGTCACCGCGCCGCCAATAGGTCCACAAAACGACAGAAAATATTACTTTACAATTTGTATTGTACTTAAATGATCTAAACATTAGCACATTGTTCATTAATATTAATGAAATAATTGTAAAAAAAAAAACGGAATAAACATATATGTTTACGCACATTTAAATAAGTACTCTGCCCTATTTATCTCCTATATTCCGTGTCAGTGCTGTGTTTTGTGTTTTCAAGAATTTCTTTTTAATGAAGGAAGGAAAAACTACCTGGTAAAAAAAATACCTGTGCACGTCTTGTGATAAGGCTGCGTCACTAATATGAAAGTTCCTTGCCTGCGTTTAAGCTGCGCAGCCAGTGCCTGCTCGAGCGCCTCCGCCAGCTTGTGATGGTCATGTGATCAGTTCCGCCTAGCGGTGTGTCTGTGTTGTGTTGCTGAAGATGGCGTGTTGTGGAGGCTTTTTGTGTTGTCAATGCTGCTGCAATGAAGGCGAAACAAGAACACCAGAGGAGCTGGTATGAGTCTATATATGCGTGATATCTGCTTCCAGACCCATTACACTTTATTGAATGAAACGTGCGTGCTTTTCGTTGCTTTAATAAATTATGCTTCCCCTGTTATTCTCCACCCAGATACACTGTAAACAGCATAATGTAAATCAAGTGTACATTAATAGTCAGTTTAGCAAGCATTAGAAGACTATCGAGATGAGTAAAATTCAATAAGGAGTTTAAATCATATGTATTATACATTAATTTATTATAGTGTAAATATTTCTGAATAAAATGTGCCACCTTATTGGGCATCTTTGGTCAGTCAGGACAATATATCATAAAGGATATGCAATTTTAGACATGTCACCTGTCATCATAATATTTTTATTATTAGAAAGATTATTATTATTATTATTATATAACCAGATTATTAGACACAGCTTGTTTGTTTGTGTTTTTTAATACTGTAATGAATGACCTCATATAATACTGTTAATCAGTTACTTATTGTTTTAAAGAAATGTTAATATTGCAACAGACTAGGTATAGTAAAGTGAAATGTCAAAAATGTGCTCAAAAAGAGTCATCCCATTGTGTGAAGTCGTCACAGGCCATCTGTCCATTTTAAGGACAGAGATCTCAATCTGGGAAACCTCAGAAGCATCAAAAGAAAGCATCTGAATGGGGGTTTCCTTTCTGAAGCATCTGGTCTCTTTTTTTAAGCATGTTAAACTGATTTCCCTGCTGGCTTTTTGCTTATTAGACAATACTTGGAGAAACCAGAGACGATGATGACGAAATATTGCCAAGAAAAGACTATGAGGTCAGTAAATAATGGACACAGCAGATTATAACACGCCTATAAAAGCAATACTCGCATGATCTTTTGTTTTAACCTACAATTTTGAAATAATACAGACATTGTGTTATTTATTTATTTATTTTTGGGTTTTTCAGAGTTTGGATTATGACCGGTGTATTAACGAGCCATTCTTGGAGGTTTTGGAAGGGTTGGATAATAAGGTAAAATCGGTGACGTTCACTTTATTTAAAATTATTGTTTACAAATTATAATGAAACATTTACCTTTCAGAAAGCCAGAAAATATGAAGCGATAAAGTGGATTTTAGTCTTCGCAATTGGGGTATCAACAGGACTGGTGAGTTTTATGTGTCTAAAATTAAAATTATTATTATCAAGATTCATAATACACAGTGGCATTAGCGATTTTTGGCTTTGTGTGAGAATTTTAACATTTTAGAGAATTGTAGAACCTGCAATTACTTGATTTGCTAACAAAAATTGGAGTAACTTTAAACTATTCATTCAATCATTCATTCATTTTCTTTTCGGCTTAGTCCCTTTATTAATCTGGGGTCGCCACAGCGGGATGAACCGCCAACTTATCCAGCATATGTTTCACGCAGCGGATGCCCTTCCAGCTGCAACCCATCACTGGGAAACATTCATACACACTCATTCACACACATACACCACGGACAATATTAGCTTACCCAATTCACCTATACCGCATGTCTTTGGACTTGTGGGGGAAACCGGAGCACCCGGAGGAAACCCACGCGAACACGGGGAGAACATGCAAACTCCACACAGAAATGCCAACTGACCCAGCCGAGGCTCGAACCAGCGACCTTCTTGCTGTGAGGCGAACGTGCTACCCACTGCGCCACCGCGTCGCCACTTTAAACTATATATTATATAAATGATATAATGAGTATATATGAAATAAAAGTATAGCTAAAAAAACTGTAAATGTTAACGTTAAACTAAATTATAAACTAAAATACTTAATTTAGGTAAATTATTACTAAAATACAATAAAATACAATAAATTTTAGTCAGTAGTAAGTTAAAATCAAATATATGTTTAACTGTAACTTTGTTGTGTTTACAGTTCTATATTAAAAGATATAATAAATTATAGATATATTAAAACTGATAAGTGTGTTCGGGTCATATTTTACCCCAAACATGAATGTATAAATTAGTTAAATTAATTTAAATATTGTGATTAATATGTTTATTATATTATTAATATGTTTGGTGGTCAGTTCATGTGTGCAAATCAAACATTCTTTTTTGAGCCAAATGAATTTTTGCATTGTCAATATAGAATATGACCACTGAATATTAATTTGCGTACCAGTATGGTTGTTTTAGAAATACAAACCTACACACTGCATCAGTTAGGGTAAAAAAAAACTCTTTTTGTGTGGGAATAGGCTCATTTTACAAGTCCCCTTGAGTTAAACATTTCAGTTTTAGCATTTTTTAATCCTATTAGCCGATTTCCGGGTCTGGCGGCAAGCACTTTAAGCTTAGCTTAGCATAAATCATTGAATCGGATTAGACCATTAGCATCTTGCTCAAAAAATTCAAAAAAGACTTTCGATAATTCCTATTTAAAGATAGACTCTTCTGTACAATGACATTATACATAGCCTGAAAATAGTCCTCCGCTAGGTAACTAGGTAACAGTGCTTCATAATATCATTGCACCTGCTGCACCTTGATTTAATACGCCAGAATGAGAGTATAGTTCCTATCCATATCAACTTACAAAATAGCAAGTTTTCAGTTTCCGTCAGTTTTAGTACACAATGTAACTACAGAAGAGTCAAGCTTTAAATAGGAAAATTATCAAACTTTTTTTTTTCACATTTATGAGTGAGATGCTAATGGTCTAATCCGATTCAATAATTTATGCTAAGCTAAAAGTTCTCCCTCCAGACCCAGATATCGGCTGAATAGATTCAAAAGTGGTTAAACTCAACTGTTTAACTCTAGGCTATTAGTAAAATGAGCCCATTTTCCAAAAAAGTGGAGTATTATTCCTTTTAAAAGAATTGTTACCAAACATATAACAAGCCAAAAACATATTTATAGACTATAACATAACATATTTATAGACATATTTACATTATAAATATATATGCGAAACTTATTTATAGAATTTAAGTATTGGAGTTAACCTTTTTACTGATTCTGTGATTTATTTATATAAATATATTTTCTTTTTCAGACTGGCCTTTTTGTGGATTTCTTCGTGCGGCTTTTCACTCAGCTGAAGTTCAGCGTGGTTGGACAATGTATCTTTTCTGCTCAGTGCTGCTGTGTGTTTTGGTTTGTGTCATTTTGCACTATTTTGCTGAGTTGGAGTCCTTGACGTGTTGTTCAGCTGTGGAGGAATGCAGTGAGAATGGCTGTCTAGCTCTTTCGTTACTGGAGCTGCTGGCTCTCAATATGATGTTCGTGTTCATCTCCAGTGTTCTGGTGCTCATTGAGGTAAGAACATGTGAATATTGTATACATTTTATAGTGGAATCATTTGGAACAGACAGAAGGTAATAATTAAAGGGTTTATTTGCCCCAGAAAGAATATTTGTCATCATTTACTTACCCTTACATAGGTCTCTTCACCCAAAACTCTGACACTTCCAAACATTCATAAAGACATTCTCAAATAAATTAAAGGAACACTGCTAGGCTGATTTTACAATTCACCTAGAGTTAAACAGCTGAGTTTTACAATTTTGGAATCTATTAATCTATTGATCTTCGGGTTTGGTGATAGCATTTTTAGCTTAGCTTAGCATAAATCACTGAATCAGATTAGACAATTAGCATCTTGCTTAAAAATGTAAAAAAAAAAAAGTGTTTTGATAACTGTCCTATTTGAAGTTCTGTAGTTAAATCATGTACTAAGATATTATGCAGCACCTGAAAATAGTCCCCAGCAAGGTGCTGAGTAATATCACTGCGCCCGCTGTAGCCATGATAAGGCAGCAAAGTTCCTTGAATATTACGCCAGAATGAGAGTATAGTTCCTAGCCATATCGACCTAGAAAATAACAACTTTTCATTTTCTGTCGGTCTTAGTACACAGTAAAACTACAAAAGTGTTAAGCTTTAAAATAAGTCAATTATTAAAACAATTTTTTTTTTTTTTTTTTTTGAATGAGATGCTAATGGTCTAATCCAATTCAATGGTCTATGCTAAGCTAAGCTAAAAGTGCTCCTGGATATCAGCTAAACGAATTCAAAAATGGTAAAACTCAACAGTTTAACTTGAGGTAATTTGTAAAATGAGATAATAATTTCATTTGTCTTTGCCATGATGACAGTACATAATATGTTATTAGTTATTTTGCTAGTATTATGCTTAAATTTCCATTCAAATGCTTGTTAACTAAGCAAGTTAAGTCATTTAGGCAAATTAGGCAAGTCATTGGTCATTGGTTTTTTAGCCAATCAAAAAAAAAATATATATATAATAATAATATTGTACTTTAAAATCATTTAAAAAATACATTTCTAGCCAAGCTAAAGTTAATAAGACTTTCTCCAGAAGAAAAATATATAATAGGAAATATTGTGAAAATTTCTTTGCTCTGTTAAACTTCACTTGGGAAATATTTGGAAAAATAATTCAGATTTAACAAGTGGGCTAATAATTTTGCCCTCAACTATATACAGTTGAAGTCAAAATGATTAGCCCTCCTGTGAATTTTTTTTCCTTTTTTAAATATTTCTCAAATGATGTTGAACAGAGGAAGAAATTTTTCACAGTATTTCCTATAATATTGTTTCTTCTGGAGAAAGTCTTATTTGTTTTATTTCGGCTAGAATAAAAGCAGTTTTAAATTTTTTTAACACCATTTTAAGGTCAATATTATTTGCCCCCTTAAGCAGTATTTTTTTCAGTTGTCTACAGAAAAAACACTGTTATACTATAATTTGCCTAATTAACCTAAGTTGCCTAATTAGTTAGGCCTTTAAATGTCACTTTAATCTGAATACTAGTGTCTTGAAAAATGTCTAGTAAAATATTATGTACTGCCATCATGGCAAAGAAAAAAGAAATCAGTTATTATAAATGAGTTATTAAAACTATTATGTTTAGAAATGTGTTGAACAAAAACCTCTTTCCGTTAAGCATAAATTGGGGGAAAAAATATGCAAGTGTGCTAATAAATTAGGAGGACTTCAACTGTATATGTTATTTAAAGTTCTATGTTAATAAATGTAATAATACTCATTAAGTGCTTCCTTGTATGGAGGAGTAAAAAGTCGATTTGTTTCTCTGTGTAACAGCCTGTTGCAGCTGGGTCGGGTATCCCTGAAATTAAGAGTTACCTCAATGGAGTAAAGGTCCCAGGAATTGTGAGGCTGCGGACCTACATATGTAAGGTCACAGGGGTCCTGTTTGCAGTTGCTGGAGGTAATTATGATGAAAATCACATAAATCAGCACTACAAACAATGAAGTAAATTCTAAATTCTGTTTTTTGTTTCAGGATTGTTTGTTGGGAAGGAGGGACCAATGATCCACAGTGGAGCAATAGTAGGGGCGGGACTTCCTCAGGTACGTTGCTGATGTTTCTAATAGACTCTTATCACAAGACTGTTGTGATGCATTTAATGGTCATCATAATCTTAAATCCTTAAATGTTTTTAATATTTTGATAAAAAAAAAAAACTTATGAACATTTATAAGTATTTATGTATGTATTATATCATCTTTGAATTAAATAGCTAAAAACTATTTACCGCTTTTTAATGCGAAGTGTTTCTAATGCAGCCTCTATGGGGGCAGGACAGTAAATTTGACATTATTCTCTCTTCTGGCTCCCATTATCAGTCTCACACAATTTTTTTCCTTTTTCTGAAAGTCTTGATAACACCATTGTGGAGTTTTTCTTTTATATTTCAGCAAATGGGATTGTAAAAAAATATGACTTCCGCTACTGAGAAACCCTGAAACGTGAAAAGGGTCCATATGATCAATAATCTTTAACCACAATAAATATTAAGGTTGACAGTACTTTAGGTTAATGATTTTGTGTTCTCCTTAGTCATTTCTGCATCATCTTTCCTGTCATGGTCTATTAAATACATGCTTGTCTGTCTGGTTAGTTTCAGAGCATCACCTTCAAGAAGATCCGCTTTCATTTCCCCTATTTCCGCAGTGACAGGTTAGCAGAGCATCACTACATCCAGCCTCTAATCAGTTATGCTGTGCAAAAATGAACGTAGAACAGAACTGACTGGACTTCCGCTGACTGCAACACTCTTTATTTTTGGTGATGTGGGGTATTTTTAGCAGGACACAAAAGACAAAAAAAATCTTTTCACTATAAAACCGATTCTAAACCATATTAGTGAATGGTTTTTATTCAGAAAATGTAAATAAATGTTTAAAAAGGTATCTTCTGGAATAATTTTCTAATAATTATCACAGACTAAATTTAAAACCCTTATTTGAGCTTTTTATCAGTATTGCTGTCATCTGTATGTTCTATATAATGCTTGTTTGTTAAGAAACTGTTATGTTTGGAAAATTATGTATTACCAGTGTTGCCATGAATATAGCCAATGCTGCTGTAATGCCATTAAAACAAACAAACATTAGTAAACAAACAAACAAACAAATAAATACACACATAAACAAACAAATAAATAAACAAATAAATAGTAAATAAACAGATAAACAAACAGATAAACAAACAAACAAAAACTTAAACAAAGAAACAGACAAATAAACAAACAGATAAATAAATAAATGCAGTCGTGGCCTGGTGGTTAGAGTGTTGGACTCGTGATCCGAAGGTTGCTGGTTCCATACTCGGTACCAGCGGGAATTGGGGGTGGGGGGAGTGAATGACCAGCACTCTCCACCACCCTCAATACCACGACTGAGGTGAGTCCCTTGAGCAAGGCACCGTTCCCCCCAACTGCTCCCCGGGCGCCGCAGCATGGCTGCCCACTGCTCCGGGTGTGTGTTCACGGTATGTGTGTGTTCACTAACTGTGTGTGTGCACTTGGATGGGTTAAATGCAGAGCACAAATTCCAAGTATGGGACACCATACTTGGCCACACTACACTTCACTTCACTTCACTTCACTTCACTTCACTTCACTTCACTTCATAAACAAACAGACAAATAAATAAATAAAGAGATGAACAAATAAATAAATACATAATTAAATAAATAAACAAACAGACAAATAAATACATACATACATTTTTGTTTTTTGAATAAGTGTGTATGGATGTTTCCCAGTGACGGGTTGCAGCTGGAAGGGCATCCGCTGTGTAAAACATATGCTGGAAAAGTTGGCGGTTCATTCCACTGTGGAATGAACTGTATTTCTGCTAGTTGCTCTTTTGATTTAGTTAAACTTGAACTCAAATAACTAAAGCAAAATAAAAATGAAATTAAAAATTATTGAAAATGTAAAAAAAAAAAAAAATTATCCAGGTACAGTATATAAACAAATAAAATGACAAAAACACATTTAGTTACTTTTAATAATCTTTAGTAACAGCAAAAGTTAAGAGAAAAACTATTACAAAATTATCACAACTATACTACAATAAAAATATAAATCTTTTTATTTATGTTAAACATATTTATAAAAATCAGCTATGGTTATTTATTTGATGTCTTTAGAGTAATGTACCAACACAATAACACTATAGATGTGTATAGGTCAATGAGACAATTTAGATTTATTTTATTATATATTTCATACATGTATGATTTATTTTTTACAATTAGATTTAGTGATGTGTAATGTTTGTGTTTTAAGGGACAAAAGGGATTTTGTCTCTGCGGGGGCAGCAGCAGGAGTTGCTGCTGCCTTCGGGGCACCAATAGGGGGCACACTCTTCAGTCTAGAGGAGGGCTCATCCTTCTGGAACCAGGCTCTCACATGGAAAGTGGTATGTGGATGTTTGAAGCATTTTTTGGGGGGGGGGTTTGTGTACAGAAAATGCTACTTAATCTCAATGCGTCCTCTCTTTTGTCTTGAAGTTGTTCTGCTCCATGTCTGCCACTTTTACACTCAACTTCTTTCGTTCTGGGATCAACTTCAGTAAATGGGGGTCATTCCAGCTGCCCGGCCTGCTCAACTTCGGAGAGTTCAAGGTGATGAAATACAGAAAAACTGCTTTATTATTTCAATTATGTAAATTAGGTGAGCATGTGGTTGTAATGGTGCAAACACTCAAAAAAGGATTGTTGTTGCTTGTTCAAACTACTTATTTAATAGAGTTTTTTGAGGACAACTTAATTGCTTTGTTCAATCCACTTAAATTTGTTTTATTTTTAACTTAATACATTTTTGTTGGGATAACAAATTGTGTTGAACCCAGTATTTTTTACAGTGCACGTTTTTACTAACCAGATCCATTAATGTCCTTATAAGTTATGATAAGTTTTACAAATGTAGTTCGATTTTACTCAGGCCACAGTCCTTTTTGATAAACCAACACAAACCTGAAGTATTTAACAGAACACCCAACCAGTTATCAGCAGTGATGGGAATAACGGAGCTATAAATAAACGACGTTACTAACGGCGATACTTTTTTTCATTAACGAATAATTACTGAATTACTGAGAATTACTGTTTTCCCCGTTACAACGCCGTTACCGTTACTGGCAATAAAATGTGAGTTACTATAATTGAGAACACTGAATGTGTTCTCGTGCGAGCAGCGTCTCTCTCAGCCATAGGACCTCTCTTTCTCTGGGGTGTGTGTGTGTTCGGGGCTGGGGCGGAACACATAACCAACCAGTGATGATGATTGGTGTGTCTGTGAATGTGGTGTAACTGAGAACCTGATGATTGGCTTAGATAGAGTACATTTTCATCGTTTGTCAATCAGAGGCAGAGTAGGGCGGGTGTTCACACAAGCACACGCATAGTCAGTGGCACACACCAACGACCAGGAGTTAGAAAGATGTCAAATCCAACAAGTTCAAAGGTAGCGTTTGCAAACTGGAAATATAAGCGCTACTTTTCCCTTGTTGAGGTGAAAGGCAAGAATGGTTATGTATCCTGCGACTTATGCCCTGGAAAAAAGAGTCTCTCTGTGTCGGTGACAAGTAATTCTACTCTAATGTAGCACCGCACCTCATGCCGCCACAAAATTAGTGGCTACGCAGGTGATAACGTGAGCTCTGCTACCAAAGGAGGAGACGAAGCCACGACGTCAAAGCAAATAAAATTTTTATTTTCTCCATCGCAAACACTTATTACTCAGACAGAATTAAACAAAATAATATCTAGATATATAGTTGAGGACATGCTGCCGTTGTCTCTCACATTGTCCCACAACAATATTAAAATAGTGTAGATCAGTGTACAATGTTTTATATTTATTTTATAGTCATTTGACAAATTAGATTTTCTTTAAAGTAACGCAATCACTACTTTCCCTGGTAATTACTTACTTTAATAATTATGTAACTCAGTTACTAACTCAGTTACTATTTGTGAGAAGTAACTAGTGACTATAACTAATTACTTTTTTCAAGGAACGTGCCCAACACTGGTTATCAGACAGCAGCTCTAATATAATTTGCTTCCCAACATGACTTGTTTGACATAAACCTCTCATATTAAATCTAATACATAAACTTAGCTCATTAATTTCCTCATTTAGCACAAACAATAAGCCAATAAATGCATTCTGACCTAATATATTTTAGAACAATGTGAGCAACATGTGTTGGGTAAATTAAACTACTGCATAAAACAACTTTTGAACAATATATGTTTGCATCGCATCACTCTTAATGGTCTAAAAGGCTTGGATTAAAAGAACATTGCCTAATATAAGGTTTAATGTCATAAAATATAATTACCAATCAACTTTATTAGGATGTAGATTATTAGACTTAGAGAGAAAATGCAAGAAAAAGTTACATTACACCATTTGTCCCATTTTTAACGGCATGAAAAATAGGCTAAAACTAGAAAATATCAACATCGTTTGGCAAATTCAACACTCAGTGCACTTTTAATATTAATGTTTTAAGAATTGAAGATCCTCTATGAACAATCACATGCAAATGCAAATTCATGTTGACTTAAAAAAATTGACAGTTGAATCAGAATTATTAGCCCCATGTATATTTTTTTCCCAATTTCAGTTTAATGGAATTTTTTTCAACACCTTTCTAACCCTCTACTGCACGGTGTTGCCATATGGCAACATGATATTTATGTTAATTTCCCTGCCACTGTTTCTTTAAGACCAACGTAAAAAAAAATTGTTGGAAAGAGAAGACCTTAGTTTAGCCAATGATGTGCTTTGGTTAAGTCACATGACGTGCAGTGTTTTTCTGTGGCGCCATTTCTGACAGACTGGCGTTTATTGTGAGTAGTTGCTGAATGCAAATGAAAACGTCAAAAAAAACAAAGGATCAACTCATGTCCGATCCACAAAAAAATCTGAGACATCACCTCCAGTAAGTTATGATGACATATTCACAACTCAAAAAAGTTTTTATCAAATTAGTTTTTTGTAAATCGATCAAATGTGTTTGTTGCCAAATAGTGGAATGTGCAATATTGCAATAGGTTAGCTAGCTAGCAAGGTCAGCTGTGATCTTTTAAGTTGTAACAATAACAACATGAATGCAAGTAATATAATGTTGATTAATCATATGTTAATGGCATTTGCATTATGGATAAAATCAAATTTAATGGCAATACTTTTGATTAGATATAAATACAGAGAACAGTGTATTAGTGAGGACCACCATGTTCTATGGTAAGTGAAAGAAGAAAAGGACAGAACTGGCTCTTCCTGCAGATGAAAGTGAAGATGAGATGGGTTTTAGTGACCATGAGAATGACGCAGATTGGACATTTGATAAGAGCAGTGATGGAGACAGTTCAAGTAAGTTAGCTCAGAGGCAGATAAGACAGGTGTAGTATAGTATATAGTATAATATATAAACATTTTTAGCTTGTAGCTACATTATTCTGATGCATCTGGATATATTAGATTTGTTATTTATTTGTTATAATATTTACTGGAGGAAATATTTATATTTACTGTATGTTGTATACATGATAATACAATATTATGTTTGTTTTCAATAATATTCAGCAAAAAGAAGGGAATAAATGAAAGCTGTTGGAATGTCAGTTGTTGGAAAGTATGTTGAAGATGTCTTTTATAAATTCTGTGTTAAAGCTTATAATACTGCAACACCAATCAAACCAAAACAAACAAAATTTCAAACAACAAAATTATTAAATTATAAGGAAAGTTCTAAATTAGGAATTTAGATCCACTATTGGACGTTGTTGCCAAATGGCAACATATCATAAAGTACCTTAAAAAAAACATTTTCCAACAGTCAAATATTTTTTTTTATAGATCTAGCATAATGCGTGCAGAGAGCTAAGCATAATAATTTTTAATAACTAACTGATTTCTTTTTTCTTTGCCATGATGACAGTACATAATATTTTACTAGATATTTTTCAAGACACTAATATTCAGCTTAAAGTGCAATTTAAATGCGTAACTAGGTTAATTAGTTTAATTAGGCAATTATTTCGTATAATGATGGTTTGTTCTGTAGACAATCGAAAAAAAAAAAACATTGCTTAAGGGGGCTAATAATATTGCCCTTAAAATGGTTTTTAAAAAATTAAAAACTGCTTTTATTCTAGCCGAAATAAAACAAATAAGACTTTCTCTAGAAGAAAAAATATTATTGGAAATACTGTGAAAATTCCTTACTCATTTGGGAAATATTTAAAAAAGCAAAAAAAAATCACAGGAGGGCTAATAATTTTGATTTCAACTGTATATATTATTTATTGAGAACATACTGAAGCAGGTGTATGATGTTGTCGTTTGTTTATCTGCAGTGTCCAGATGGAGATAAGGCATGCCATTTGTGGACGGCAGTAGATCTGGCCTTTTTCGTGTTAATGGGGGTGGCAGGAGGACTGCTCGGTGCTCTGTTCAACTGCATCAACAAACGGCTCGCCAAATACCGCATGAGAAACGTCCATCCCAAAGCAAGATTCATCAGGTACCTGAGAAACGTCTCATAGTGAATACAACCACACAAAACAACTTTTAAGGCAAGGCAAGTTTATTTATATAGCACATTTCATACACAATGGTAATTCAAAGTGCTTTACATAAACAAGAATAAAAATTATTAACAACCAATAAAAACAGATTAAAATGTGTTAAAACAGGTTTTAAAGCAATGAAAAAGAAAAGAAAGTGTGAACCTACACAGGTCTCACGATTCGGTTCGGTTACGATTATCATGTCATCGATTCGGTTCAATTTGATATCTCGTTGCATCACGGTGCATTGGCGATGCTTTCCATAAACAATTTTAACAACAAGAATTCTTCTATTAAAAATTATAATTTCTAAATATATTTATATATTCTTTGTAATACAATTTTGTTCTTTAATACAAGCAGTCAGATATATGAACTGTACCTTTCATTTTACCTGCTCAAGAAAACACTCTTTTTGAATGTATCAAGTACAAGTACATGCACAGAACAACATGCGCATTTATAGCAAATAAACAAATGTAAATATTATCCCGCTTGCTTTTTGAGTGTTGTCGAGCAAGTTCTTAAACGCCTGTGATTGGTCATTGTGTTCACTCACTCAATTGAAGGTGCTGCGATTGGCTCTGACGGTCAGTGCGGCTCTGGCGCTGTCCACTAAATAGTAATGCGGACACTGATAAACGGCTGCATTTATCACAGCAGATCCATGACAGACACGGTGGAGAAAATTCACTCTGCAGACACGCTCGTGTCTGAATCCACACATATCGCTGTAATAACCAAGAGAGGAGAGGAAATATTACCTCACGAACACGCCAGCAGGTCAAAGAGTCCACAGCATGTGAGAGAGAGAAGCAGAAATGGAGTTTACAGCTTTCATTTTCTCTATAACAGTGAAATAGCGGTTCCTGGGTTCTGTTTTAACTTCAGTGTCAGTGAAAGACTGTCCAGCAGTTTAATTACTCACCCTCACCTTCTTCGCCATAATATTCTAACGCGACATAGCATATATGCAATAAATGACGTCACTATGTAATAACCCGTTATCATCTATTACTGAACTGATACCGAATTGTCCGCGTCTGCATCGAAGAAACAATTAATTTTGCCACCCCTAAAATGAAAGACATAATAGTGAGATCTGTGGGACATAGCACAGTGCTCATTTATTTAAGGCACAGCTGAAAAGATGTGTTTTTAGTCTTGATTTGAACGTGCCTAATGTTGGAGCACATCTGATCATTTCTGGAAGCTGATTCCAGATTCTGAGGGATCTGTTAGGTTTGTATTCAGTGAGCATGTCTGTAATAGAGCATTGAGCTAATCAAATATGACTTAAATTTCTTTTGTTGGCAGGGTGTTGGAGAGTCTGTTGATATGTATGGTGACCACACTGGTGATCTTCATGTCTTCAATGACTCTGGGAGAGTGTCGAGATTTGGTCTCCAATGTAAATAACAACACGTCGACACAGGTCAGACTGAGATCTGCTTCCTTACCTTATTTTAACTTCTTGTTCTTTCATTTTTTTCACTTTAAAGGGGACACATTATGCCCCTTTTTACAAGATGTAAAATAAGTCTCTGATGTCCCTAGAGTGTGTATGTGAAGTTTCAGCTCAAAATATCCCACAGATAATGTTTTATAACTCTTTAAAACTGTCCATTTTAGGCTTTGTTCCTAATTGTGCCGTTTTGATCACTGTCGCTTTAAATTCAAATGAGATTGTGCTCCTAGCTTTCTTTTCAAAATGTGGTGGAGCTATAAATGCCTGTGTCACCATAGCAACAGATTCAAAACTCTAATGGTGGATGGCTGCTTCTCACTCAGGGCTGTTTATGCTAATGAGGGAGAGATCGTCACTACTGGGTGGGGCTTTCACCCTCTGATGACACATACAAAGGGAGAATGTCAATCAAAGTGTTCCTACAGACTGTTTTCATGAAGTGTGATTATAAAAAATTGAATTAATGAATTTTTATCATTAGAGGCTGGTTATATTCACACTGTTGCCACACAACTATGTTTAAACCCCTTATAAAAGTGATTTTTGCATAATAGGTCCTCTTTAAAACTCTATTTTCCTCAGTTCCCGAGCTTTCAAAATTATTTAATGATTAAAATGTTTACTATTGTTATTTTGCTGATTTAAGGTAATAGGTCTAAATGAAATCTATGTCGTTATGTGGCTTAGGGCAGTTCGGTTCGGCAGTTAATAATCAGATTAGACACAATTTTTTAATTAATATATTTATTGCATTATATACATGTTAAAAATAAGTGTCTACGCTAATGAGTTATATAAACAATTGCATGTGACGTCTACTTTCTGTCTATTTGTAATTTTATTTATATATAAAAAGATTTTTGTCTGTCCCTATGTTCTGGTCAACAATATCAGTTATAAAAAGCCATCACAATCTGTAAAGCACTAATAGAAAAAGCATATGACTTGCTCCAAGTGATGTCACTTCCTCTGACAGGAATACCGGAAGGCACCGAGGCATGACATTATTCTTCTCTCATTAATTTGTACAAAATGTTTACGATACACCAATAGTAGATTAATTATGTCAACTCTGTTATTGTGATATTCATTAATTTCCAATTTACTTTTTAAAAACAATAATAAGATGAAAAAATACGTAGAATTCCATTTTAGACATGCCATGTGGTAGCTGGTTTGAGGTCAACGCCTTAAGCTAAAGCACAAAATGGTGAAAAATGTCAACTCTGTTATAGTTAAAAAGGTTTAACAATAAGTTAAAGTACAAATGTAATCAAAACTAACCATATGATTTTGCTAGCTCACATTGCTAGTTTTGTGGTGAACAATTGAGGCCTTGAGACGAAGAGCCATACAAGTCCATATTTTCAAATTTTGTGTAATACGATTTTTTTCATTTGGATAGTGAACATTATATTATATATTTAAATTTTTACTTGAAGATCGACAACAAAAGCTTCTCAATTTTAAGGAGATAACATTTTTCAGTGTCAGTATTAAAAATACAAAGTTATTGTGATTTATATTTCTCAAATGTGAAAGAACAGTATATGTCCAGTTAGTGTGGAATAACATTATAACACCAATTCATCATATCACTTTAAACCACTAAAGATCTGATTCTTTTATCTTAGTTTTAATACAGTAACAGAAACCTCATGTTAATATTAAGCATTTCTTTGAAGTTTATTATTATTATTTAAATACAGAAAATGCAGTACGAGCAATGCACAATACATAGACCTTCTTACAGTACAGGCAATAACAATCAATTATTAACAATAAACAATAAATAAATAAATCTTAATCATGGTGGGCGTAGTCTCTGAACTTTTGATCACCTCTTGTATTAGGTTAGGTTAGGTTAGGTTACTTTATTTATACCCTAAGGTAGGTTTGGTTTGCAGTCAAGAGTCCTTATTTCATAACAGTGCCACACAAAAAAGCTCACATAGTAACAACAACAAATGGACATAAAACATAAAAACACTTATAAAGAATAAATAAAAAAACACTTCAAGTGTCCCCCCCCCCAAAAAATAAATGTTTAAAAAAAAATTTAAAATATACAAGTCACTGAAATACCTCTGCTTTAGTCTATGCCTTATTTAAATGTCTAATGGCTGCTGGTATGAAACTATTTTTGTATCGTTTAGTTCTACATCTTGATAATAGAAACCTGCGACCAGAAGGAAGGAGCTGAAACTCTGAGTGTAGAGGATGAGCAGTGTCACTTAGAATTGAATTTGTAATTCTCTTTAGCTGCCTGGTGTACATAGCCTCTAGATTGGCTAGTGACACCCCAGTCAGCTTACTGGACCACTTAACTATTTGATTTAGTGTGTTTTTATTCTTAACAGAAAGATTCCCAAACCATGACAACAAAGTAAAAGTTGTATGTTTAGATAGCTCCAATAGTGCACCTTGTCTTTTATTTAGAATAGCTGGCACAGCGCACCTGTGTATATACTACTTCAAACTGTTCTTGCGCTCCGCCATCTCTAGATATAAATAAATATATAAACAAATAAACTCTGCTTGCTGTAGTTTACACAGGACTGGCGGGAAATATGCATTGATACAGCTTTATTATATATGGTATGTGGTTTATTTTGATAGGTTAACTGGTTTTGTGGCGTTTAGCGCTCCTCAGCGCGTTCAGAGAGAGAGAGAGAGAGAGATCCCATCACATATACACTTCTTCCACTCACCTCTTTCGGTGGATTTTTCCTTTGTGTTTGTTCTTCTCTTTGATTCAAATATGGTTTCCCAGCATCCCTCAAAGCCTTCCTTACTCTGTCCTTCCATTTGTTCATGTCAGCTCTCCTTTTTATGCCGAGGTTTTGCCTTTTAATGTCCGAAGCGGACATGACAGCAAGCGGCATCCCCATGCTTCTTAGTGGACATAAAAAATTTTTCCACGTGACACTATTTTAATGTTTAAAATACAGACTCATGGTTGCGCGAAAATATCCCCAAGCTGTTTGTGTATACAAAGTTCACACATACAATTAATGTCACATGGTTATCTCATTTATTTATTTTTTTTTACTTATACGGTTGTTTGTCGCACGCACTCAATTCATCCGTGCATGTCATTAAGAAAAAAAATAGTTTGTCCTTGTAATCTTTAATTGAAATCTGAAAATGCACTTCATGTTTTTTTCAGTTAAATTGTCAGATTATGTATGATTTAGGTTTTGGGCGTGGCTAACATACTTAACCACGCCCCTCCAGCTGTTAGTTTTGACAACAAACAGAAATGGTGAGCAGGAGGTGTCTGTTAGGTTGTAACTCTCCTGGAACCCTTTTCCCCATCTTACTGAATGAAATACCTACTTTACTACATCCAATCAGCTCGCAGTAGAAAAAACAAGCCACACCCATTGTTTTCTCATTTAATATTCAGTTTCTTTAGGAACTAGCACAATACGAAAAAAAAAAAACGGTTGCAGCTTCCGGTTCATGTGGACTTTAACCACAATTAGTAACACAATAAAACTTTCCGTATAACATTTTGCATTATTTTACATTAATAATGGATTCAGTTTACTCTGTAAATAATACATTTGTTCTATATCATTCAAGAAAAATGAATGGAAAAGCCTTGAAATCTACCCACTATTCTGTAATGAGTCAAATATTGCAGAAAAGCTATTTCTCCTTTTCTTTCTCCTTTATTGTTAATCCCTAGTATTCATAAGCTTGAGTGTTTGAGAATGCAGCTAAAGTATGTCATTAAAGTCAGTTTACAGCTCAATTTGGACAAGAGCAGGAATCAGGTCATCTGACTGACGTGAGCAGACTCAGTCTATTTTTTTTCATGTCATTTACAGGGTAGGTAAAATAAAAAAGTGTTATGTGGACAAACAGCATTCTGTCTGTGTGATCCGAAGATTGCAGAGACTTTTATTTCAGTATGTTGATGTACTTTCTCTCCGTGTTCGCGTGGGTTTCCTCTAGGTGCTCCGGTTTCCCCCACAGTCCAAAGACATGCGCTATAGGTGAATTGAATAAACTAAATTGGCTGTAGTGTATGTGTGTGAATGTGAGAATGTATGGGTGTTTCCCAGTACTGAGTTGCGGCTGGAAGGGCATCCGCTGCGTAAAACATATGCCAGAATAGTTGGCGGTTCATTCCGCTGTGGCGACTTCTCATAAATAAGGGACTAAGCTGAAGAAAAAATGAATGAATGAATGTTGATGTACTTTAAACTGTACTGGAATATTGAGTAGGGGGTGCATCATTCCCTCATAGCAAACTTAGAGGTAACAGAGGGTATTAATATGCAGTCAGTTTGTAGTCAACGGTAGGACCGCCACTCCAAATGCAGATTACATTGAAGATTACCACAACAAACTCATTTCTTTTTCAATGGATTAACTTAACTTTAAGAATAATAATGTGAGCTGGCAAAATAAACATTGTAAATTTTGACTTTAAAATTCATACTGATTTAAGTTTCGAAAACTTGAGTACATTAGGTGCAGATTTGTACTTATAGTTGTATAGTTTAAAAAAAAAAATGTTTTCAAGTTGTTCCAAATGTTCTTTCTTCCAATGAACGTAAGCTTCAATAGTTTAAAGAATGCTAATAACCAAACAGTTGGTGGTAGACTTTTTTTACTATGTGAAGAATAAAGTCAATGGCTTCCATCAGTTGTTTGGTTACCAACTTTTTGTTTACCAACATTCTTCAAAATGTCATCTTTTGTATTGAACAGAAGAAAAAAAAAGGACCAACTTGAAGGTCAATAGGGCGGCATGGTGGCTCAGTGGTTAGCACTGTCGCCTCACAGCAAGAAGGTCGCTGGTTCGAGTCCCAGCTGGGCCAGTTGGTGTTTCTGTGTGAAGTTTGCATGTTCTCCCAGTGGTGGCGTGGGTTTCCTCCGGGTGCTCTGGTTTCCCCCAAAGTCCAAAGACATGTGGTACAAGTGCATTGAATAAACTAAATTGGCCGTAGTGTATGAGTGTGTGTGTGAATGTATGGGTGTTTCCCAGTACTGGTTTGCAGTACTGGTTAAAAGGGCATCCGCTGCGTAAAACATATGCTGGAATAGTTGCCGGTTCATTCCGCTGTGGCAACCCCTGATAAATAAGGGACTAAGCCAAAGGAAAATGAATGAATGAATGAATTGAAAGTGAATGTATTTTTTTGGGGGGGGTGAACTATGGCTTTAAAATTTTAAATAACCACAAGATTTTAAATTTGTTGTACTGTACAGCCAGGTCCACATTGCAGATTATTTTGTTTAAATATTATTATTATTGTATTAAATATTATATTATTCTTCGCAGTATTCATCAGATGGTCTGTAGGTGCAATAATGGTTTGTGTTTTGTAGGGCTCTGTAAATGAGGAGGTGAACTCAACCATTCGCCGATTCTTCTGTTACAACAACACATATAATGACATGGCAACCCTGTTCTTCAACCCACAAGAAGTGGCAATTCACCAGCTCTTTCATCAGAATGGTAAAAACATCCCATGCATCAGTATACTGTATGAGCTGTATGCACTGTGTGAACTTTTTTCAGTATTATTTAAAAAGGGGTTTTCTTTTTAATTACAGCAAGCCAATTTTTTTCCTATTGTTTTCCATAGGCATTTCAGAAAATTGGTTGCACTTTAGCTTAGGAAACGCATTCACTGTTAACTTTCTTTTCCAATAAACTGCTAATTTATAGCTAATTAAAGGGATAGTTCACACAAAACTGAAAATTATTTGTGTTTCTTGCTTCTGCACTGAACAAAAATGATTTCTGCAAAATTGTTGTAAACGATTTATATGTGTTGAATTTAAACAAACAAATTAAATTTAATAATGTTACACTTCATTTGTTTGTTTAAATTCAGCCCAAATAAATTGTTTACAACCAAATCCAAGGAATCATCTTTGAATCATTTTTTCAGCATGTTGAACATTAAAGAAGATAGTTTGTAGAAAGCTGGAAACCGGTAACGATTGACTTCCATAGTATTTGTTTTTCCTACTATGGAAGTCAATGTTTTTAATGTTTCTTCAAAATATCTTCTTTAGTGTTCAGAAGAAAGAAACTCATAGGTTTGGAAACACTTGAGGATGAGTAAATAGTGTGTAAATTGTAATTTCTGCATAAACTGTCCCTTTAATGATGATTTTAGGTATGAAATAATATTAACAAATAGATTATTATAAAATAGGATTGACAGTAGAATATGATCATGTGGAATAAAGCATTAATATGTGCTTCATAAGAACTAATAAACAGGCAATATTCAAGCTAATGAGCAACCAGTTAGTATTGGTCCCAAAATTAATGTTGCTGAAAATGTAAAAAAATTAAATTCTCACAGTTATATATGTGTATATGTGTATATATATATATATATATATATGTGTACTCTATATATAGCGGCACGGTGGCGCAGTGGGTAGCGCTGTCGCCTCACAGCAAGAAGGTCGCTGGTTCGAGCTTCGGCTGGTTCAGTTGGCATTTCTGTGTGGAGTTTGCATGTTCTCCCTGTGTTTGCGTGGGTTTCCTCCGGGTGCTCCGGTTTCCCCCACAAGTCCAAAGACATGCGCTATAGGTGAATTGGGTAAGCTAAATTGTCCGTAGTGTATTTGTGTGAATGAGAGTGTATGGGTGTTTACCAGTGATGGGTTGCAGCTGGAAGGGAATCCGCTGTGTAAAACAAATGCTGGAATAGTTGGCGGTTCATTCCACTGTGGCGACCCCTGATTAATAAAGGGACTAAGCCAAAAAGAAAATGAATGAACGAATGTATATGTATATATTTAAGATTTTTTACATTTTACAAACATAAACAATGACCATTAAGAACAGAGATGGAAAGGAAAAAGGCTAAAAATAGAGAATACAATAAACAAACTGTATAGGTACACACTTAGATACATCAAAAACACTATAAGTGGGAAAAAATAAATAAAGTACATAATTTAATGAGGGACATATGCCTACATGTATGCAACAATCTCAATGTTAAAATTCAAGACAATAAAGGGTTACGAACTGTTATGTATTATTGTTATGAGGAGTTGGCAGGGGTGATCAGTCTAGAACCAGCTGGTTTGCATTTATTTATATTTGAAATACATATATATATATGCTGGTGTCTTCAGTGAACGACCCTTGGTCCAATTGAAGAGGTGCCCAGGTGATTTGTCGGTGCTTTGATCCTTTTCCCATTCGTGCTCGTGTGATACGCCGATCGCCACCTTGATCAGTCCGTGGTTTCTGAGAGGGAGAGAGAGAGAACACATTAGAGTAGTGTTTATCGGAGAGGCTTCTCAGCGTCTGTCTTCGCTGTGGCTCTTTTAAAGGGCTTGAAGGGACGAGTCCCAGTTGCTGGCGATCGGCGTAATTGCATCCAGGTGGTGTGTGTGCTCCTTTCCCAGGATGACGCTGATTATCTATTGGGCGGCCCGCCACAATATATATATATATATAGATATATATATATATATAGATATATAGATAGATAGATAGATAGATAGATAGATAGATAGATAGATAGATAGATAGATAGATAGATAGATAGATAGATAGATAATATTTTTTTAGGTGGTTAATTCTGCTGTGGCGACCCCTGATAAATGACTAAGTCTTAGGCGAAGGAAAATGAATGAATGAATATACAATTTGTATAAATAAGTAAATAAATAAATAAGTAAATAAATAAATAAGCAACAATCGTGTGCTTCCACGACTCTCTAAAAAGTTACTAAACATTAAGGAATAGGTGAAATCACACTGTTGTAAGGAAAAGACTTGAGAGTTTGTGAAACAGAATGTGGCGCACAATTATCATTTCAATGCAAAACTGTCATTGACAACATTTTATTAGATACCTATCCACCCCAACCTCTACAATGCTGTTCTCTGTAGAAGTTAACACCACTCTTTTCTCACCTATTCCCTTTCTTCCTCCTTGTCCTTTTTATCACCACAGCTACGTTTAGCCCGGTCACGCTCTCCCTGTTCTTTGTGCTGTATTTTTTCCTGAGCTGCTGGACGTATGGTGTGTCCGTCCCGAGCGGTCTGTTCGTCCCTACTCTTCTCTGCGGAGCTTCACTGGGACGCCTTGTAGCCAATGTCCTCAAAATGTAAGATGAATTCCTGTTTACAATGTCATAGGTGGTACTAGTGAGGGCACGATTTGATGGAAGCGATTTTTTTGTTTATTATATAGTAAACTTTAAATTGAAAGTTTAACCTTTAAATGCACATATCCATGGTGGGCTCTGCTAAACAGGCCAACAAGACACTATTAATTACTTTTATTCCTTTTCATTTTACAAATGTAAACAATCATGTAAAACCAATGAAACTTAAAACTACGTAAAAAAACATTTAAACTTGAATATACTTAAAACTTAGAACTACTTAAAACTACTTTTAAACATAAAACTACTTTTAAACTTGAAGCTACTTAAACGTAGAACTACTTAAAAATACTGTTAAACATGAAGCTATTTAAAACTTATAACTACTTAAAACTACTTTGAACATAAAACTACTTTTAAATGTTAAGCTACTTAAACATAGAACTAAAAACTACTGTTAAACTTGCAACTACTTAAAACTGTTTTAAACTTAAACCTTTTGAGCTTTAAGCTACTTAAAACTTAGAACTACTTAAAACTACTGTTAAACTTTAAGCTACTTAAAACTGT
>CAIGQV010016407.1:48907-59797 GCA_903798115.1 Danio jaintianensis
CAGATTAATAAAGGGACTAAGCCGAAAAGAAAATGAATGAATGAATGAAGTTTAAGAGTCTCTATTATAAGACAAGAGGTAAGATATTTTTTTGTTTTTGACTATTAAAACTATTTGCCTTAGTAATGTTGGTAAATTAAAATTGAAAATATTTCCTAAAATTGAAAAAATCCTAATATTCCTAAATATATTGTTAAAAAAATATTCAATAATTATCGATATCGAATGATATGAAACATTATATCGTTATAATTTATTTTTTGCTGTATCACACAGCCCTAGATTGAACAGAAAACAATTAAGTTTTACCCAAAGAACTCAAGAATTGTGACTATTCAGCTCATTTTAACTAAGTAGTTGGAACAAGCAGTGTATTGTGCAATAAATTATTTTGAACTTAAGAGACATGATCATGAAAACGTGCAGTACAGTAAGAAGGAGCCCTTCATCGTGAATAGTCTGTGCACCTGCTGTTCAGTCAGTCATATTCATAGCAGAGCTCAGTGCCCGATTCATTAAGTTCTTCACAGCTGAGTGCATGGAGTTAAACACACAGTGACACATGCATGCAGACCTCCTAATGTAGGCTGATGTGTCGGACATGGACTATTTCAGCACAGATCTGATTTCCAAGAAGGAAACAATTAAGGCTCATAAAAAATGCCGAGAGCTAATTGTGGCTTTTCTCGATGGCAAATTAGGACGTTGTCATGACTTTCTTTCCAGTTCGCATCTGTGGTTTTCTGACCTGTCCTGGAGGCCCGCACCAGCACACCTGATTCCACTTACCAGCTCATTAGTAGACCTGAATTGTGTATGAAGGACCTTTGCTGCGTCCCAATTCATCCTAAATAGTATGCAAAATAGAATTAGTATGTACCAAACCGTAGTTTGTTGAAATAAGTATGCCAAAGATTCCCGGATGGTCTACTATTTCTGATAGGAATTGCTTAGTTACGTCCTGAGTCCCCTTCATTGTCACTTGTTCTGAAGATCTCACAAGTCTCTTTCTCAACAACTGGTTCTGCCCAGCTCCCTTGCTCCCTTGTCGCTCCTTGTTACCCCAGCCCCTAATCACCTTCCACTGGTCCAGCTCATCTCTCATAGCTCCTTCACCACAGCTGATCTCGCCCAGATCTCAAGCTTATTTCACTGTCACCCATTGTCGCCCATCCTGAACAACTCCATTACTGATGGTCCTCCCCTGCCTACAACTCCTTTCTCCCCTGTTAACATCAGCCAGTTTTCTCAGCCCCACCTCCACTCGCTTCTCGTCAGCCAGTTTCTTGGAACTGTCCTGAGCTTCTAGGTCTTGGTTTGTTGATTCTCTGGTTCAGTGTTTCCCAACCCTGTTCCTGGAGGCTCACCAAAAGTACATATTTTGGATGTCTCCCTTATATGACCCATTAACTTCAGGTTTTGGAGTTTCTTCTTATGTTCTGATGAGTTGATTCAGGTGTGTTTGATTAGGAAGAGGTTGAAAATGTGTACTGTTGGTGTGCCTTTGGGAATAGGGTTGGGAAACCCTGCTCTAGTTTCCTCTCAGGCCTCCAACTTGGCCCTCCAGCCCATTGGCTGCAAAGTGGCACATCTCCACTGAACATCATCCCATTGGCTCTGCTAGACTATCTAGACTATCTTGGACGAAAGGGGTACGCACGTGACCCAGTTGTCTCACCCACAAATGTAGTTCCTTTAATATTCTTTGAATGGTAAAGATGATATTACACACCTTTTGAGAAAAGATAAAGGCTCCAAAAAGCTTTTATTTTGCTATGAAGAACTTTTTTTATTAATAATAATAATAATTACCTTACATTTATATAGCGCTTTTCTGGACACTCAAAGCGCTTTACACATTGGGGGGAATTTCCTCAACCACCACCAGTGTGCAGCATCCACCTGGATGACACTACGGCAGCCATATTGCGCCAGACCGCACACCACACACCAACTGATTGGTGGAGAGGAGACAGAGTGATAAAGCCAATTATGATATGGGGATGGTTAGGAGGCCATGATAGACAGAGGCCAGTGGGCAAATTTGGAAAGGATGTCGGGGTTAAACCCCTACTCTTTTTCGAAGGACATCCTGTGATTTTTAACGACCACAGAGAGTCAGGACCTCAGTTTAACATCTCATCCGAAAGACTGCACTCACTGAGCAGTATAGAGTCCCCATCAATATACTGGGGCATTAGGACCCACACAGACCGCAGTTTGAGCGCCCCCTGCTGGCCCGAACACCACAGCAACCTAGCTTTCCCATGTGGTCTCCCATCCAGGTACTGACCGGGCGCAGCCAGCTTAGTTTTAGTGGGTGACCATGTGAGAGTTGCAGAGAGCTAGCTGCCGGTAGTCTACCTACTGTAATGTGTATATTTCATACAAAGTGTGAAGCAGATTGGTTAGTTCTACTTACATGAATCGCGGTGCGCTCGTGGCATTCTGAAAAGTTGAGATGTTTTCAACTGAGTGTAAGTTACCTGGAAAATACGAGCACATCACGTGCGACCCGCTTGCACACCATGTGCGCGTCGCTCCCTATTTGTGCACAACCCTGCTTAGCTTCAGTGGGCGACCATGTGAGAGTTTCAGAGAGCTAGCTGCCGGCAATTTTTTTTGGTTTCCCCGAAGACCTTTTCTGTAGACAGTTATGAAAACAAGCATCAATAACATATTGAGAATTTAAAGAACCTTTTTTCTTGCTATAAGAACCTTTTGTCCAATTTAAAATAGCCATAGGCACATCTAAAGTATAATATTTCACTATAAGAACATTTTGTACAAACAAACGTATGTGCCATAGAAATTTTCTAAGGATGTTTATGGAAAGATAGTTGCCTATAACTTTTTAAGAGTACCTAACAATTAAAGTGACAACAAGTGAGTACTCTAAATACATCCTAACTTGAAACTGTTAATTGTTCAGTTGAGTTAATTTTTATAAATATGTACATAGTTCATTCATTCATTCATTTTCCTTTGGCTTAGTCCATTTATTAATCTGGGGTCGCCACAGTGGAATGAACTTATCCAGCATATGTTTTACACAGCGGATGCCCTTCCAGCTGCAACCCAGTACTGGGAAACACCCATACACTCTCACATTCACACACATACACTACGGCCAATTTAGTTTATTCAATTCACCTGTACCGCATGTCTTCGGACTGTGGGGGAAACCGGAGCACCCGGAGGAAAGCCATGCGAACACGGGGAGAACATGCAAACTCCACACAGAAATGCCAACTGACCCAGCCAGGACTCGAACCAGCAACCTTCTTGCTGTGAGGTGACAGTGCTAACCAATGAGCCACCGTGTCACCCAAATATACAATTTTTTTTTTTAAGTAAAGTCAACTAATCGCCTTTTACTGTGTAGTGAAATTCTGGTAAACCGTGCCTCTTCTAACAGACATCTCAATTTGCCTGAATTGACCATGTACATACTCTGTCATGCTTCCTGTACGGATTGTGGTCAGTGGGTGTAAATTTTTGTCCTGACAGCGATCTTACCCAGTAGGTGTAAGAGAGTATCAAAATGACTGTTCACTGCCTGGAAGACCTGGTTTGGCCTGTATGGTCATACATCATATCTGCCACTTATATCTCCCTCAGAGGATTAATCTCCTGGCTAACACCAATCCTCACCTTCAGCTCTGTCAGAGATTTCTCAGAAGCGCTCAAGCTATCTGCTTGTCTAATTGGACGATATGTAGGTCTCGGTCATTCTCTTGTCAGTGTTATCCCACTAGACTCACATTAGATCATCATTCTCTGACACTCTGTTAGTATGTGATGCGCTCCTCGGTTTGGACTGAAGTTTCTAATGAGAACCGTCCTGTGTGGCAGCAGTCGAAATGGAGGCATTATTTATGCAATCAGGAGAGACCCTGCAGAGCTTGTGTAATAGGATTAAGTCTGACACGCCGGTGGTTTTTTTACGGGTTAGGGCAGGTGTTGATAAGCTCAAGAGAAATAGCCACCTGCAGCTGTTGGACTCATTAAAGTGTAGTGCTGATGGGTCTTGTAATGAGTCTGATAATGGCCATTTGAAGGGAAGACGTGGGCGGCAAATCAGTCAGACTCCCTATGAATGAGAGAAGGGGGCTGATGTATGTGAGTTACACGTTTATGTTATATGTGGAGTTTTTGCACTGTCATTAAACCCCTTAATGGCGACATGGTGGCTGACAGCAAGAAGGTCACTGGTTCGAGTCCAGTTGGCATTTCTGTGTGGAGTTTGCATGTTCATGTGGGTGTACTCCGGGTGCTCCGGTTTTCCCCCGGTTTTCCGGTTTTCATTCATTTTTTTTTTCGGCTCAGTCCCTTTAATAATCAGGAGTCGCCTCAGCGGAATGAACCGCCAACTTATCCAGCATATGTTTTATGCCCTTCTAGCTGCAACCCATCACTGGGAAACACCCATACACTCCCATTCACACACATACACTACGGACAATTTTAGCTTACCCAATTCACCTATAGCGCATGTCTTTGGACTTGTGGGGGAAACCGGAGCACCCGGAGGAAACCCACGCCAACATGCAGAACATGCAAACTCACAGAAATGGCAACTGACCCAGCCGAGGCTTGAACCAGCGACCTTCTTGCTGTGAGGCGACAGCGTTACCCACTTCGCTACCGCGTCACTCAAATCTTCTTATTTCTTTCATTTATTAATTTTTCTTCAGCTTAGTCCCTTATTTATCAGGGGTCGCCACAGCGGAATGAACCACCAACTATTCCGGCATATGTTTTACGCAGTGGATGCTCTTCCAGCCACAACCCATTACTGGCAAACACCCATACACTCTCACATTCACACACACACACTCATAACACTACGGCTAATTTAGTTAATCCAATTCACCTATAGCGCATGTCTTTGGACTGTGGGGAAACCGGAGCACCCGGAGTACAAAATTATGGTTAAATAAAAAATATATATATATGGTTTATATCCCTCAAAACATAGGGGGCGCCCTTATGTGGTTACTAGTGGTCACCTGGTGGTGGCGTATGGTACTGCGCCCAAACAAAATCTTCCAGAAAGCAAATTTTTGAAATATCAGCTTTAAATTTGAAATATAATTTGTTCAGACATTTAGCTTTGATTTCCCAGTACTGGGTTGTGGCTGAAAGAGCATCAAATATACGTAAAACATACTCCAGAATACTTGGCAGTTCATTCCGCTGTGTCGACCCCTGATAAATCAGGGACTAAAGGCTGATTTATACTTCTGCGTGAAGCACACGCGTGTGCATTGGCGCAGCCTTCACGCGGTCGCATAGCCTTCGCCGTGGCTGACGCTGACGGGCACCTCTCAAAAAATATAACTACACGTCACAACGACGTTTAGCGCAAGCTCTGTGATTGGTCGGCTTGGTACCGGTGATGAGCATGGGTGGTGCTGAGAGCCACGAGCCCAATGGAGCAAGTGTTTACAAGTGTCGAGTCCCATGAAGGAGCTCCAGATGGAAACATTTGTTTTCTGTTTACCTTATGATTAAAGTTGTTGCACGTCCGCCGGTTCCCGCCTCTGAATGAGAGAGTTTGAGCTACTTGTAGCGTTCAGAAAAAACAAAACACCAGCGAAGAAACTCGACAAAGAGGAACATAAAAACCTACTGCCAGCTAGCGTTTCGGAAGTGTTATTGCAGAGCAACACAAACAGCACGCAGAAGTATAAATGCAGGCACCATGGGTCACGCGATCACTCGATGCAGAAGTATAAACCAGCCTTAAGCCGAAGGAAAATGAATGAATGAATGAATTTAGCTTTGATTTTCCATCAATTTTAGGCTAAAACAGGTTTTGTAAAATACATATTTTATGTAATATAATAGAATAAACATTTATTGTTTTATTATTTTCATAAACTTAAAGACACACAACTTATTTACATTTTTGAACTTTACTCACTTAAGCTAAGAAGCGTTTTACGTCGTTTTACTTTCAAAAAGTGAGGCTGACAGTTAAGAAAATAAAACTAGAATTGAAATGTGTTAAAACATCAGCTTTTATTTTCATTTAACAACTTAATCTTAAAACTTGACATCTAAACAGTTCTTGAACGTATTTTTACATAAGTACAGTATCACCTGTAAAAATATGTGATGTGCAAAACCAGAAACACAAACCAATTCATGTACTGCACAGAAACCTCATACATGAATGCAAAACAAAGTCAAATATTAAGAAATTCATGCCATTATGGGATATACTGTATGTATTAACACTCAACTACTTGTACATAATAAATAAAACGAATATAAATGTCACAACAGTGATTACAAGATATGTAAGAATTCAGCAACAAAGTCGCGATGGTTAAAAAAAATGGTATACATTTATGCAGTGTCAACATACATTTTATTGCATTTTTTAATTTCAAGGTCTAGGTCAGCTATATTTATTACAAATGTAGTTTTTGAACTCTTATTTATATGATTTATATGCAGTCCAAAAGAAAGATGTTTAATGTTTTATTCATATTTTTAATTGTAGGTATTGTTCCGTCAAACACTGTTCTTTTAAAAGTTCGTTTGTAACATTGCAAAACCGTTTAATGTTACTCACTGAAGGCAAAGGTCAATTAAAAAACAAAAATGTGGATCTACTTTTCCTCATTGAAATACTCATAAATTGAATCCAAATACTAAGTTTGTTCATAAATCATAAATATATTGTAATTTTGGTAACACTCAATAGTCTTATTTGTTAACAATAGTTATTGCATTAGTTAATGACATTAGTTGCTTGTTAATTTTAGTTCATGATGTATTAATTCAACTTAAAATACCTTTCATTTAGCCAGTATGTTAGTAAATGCAGAAATGAACACTAAGGTTTATAAATGCTTTACAAATGTATTTAATTCATGTTTAATAATGTTAACAAATTAGGCTTTATTGTAAAGTGTTACCGTAATTTTAAAATCGCTGTATTCGCTTGTTGCAGCTAACCTTTTTTAGAGTTGCACCCGAGGGTGCTGGAAGACCCTATGCGATCCAGCCTTCCCCCAAAACAGCCAGACAAGCTTTTGCTTCGGGTCGACATAAGGAGATCTATCAGGCGATTTCTCTGTGTGTCAAATCCATCCGAGGGGTTGGAGTCCTCCCCCGGAGCTGCTGCTTCCTCTCGGTCTCTGTCCCAGGATGTGGAAGGGGGGCTTTGCTCCAGCAGGGTGTTGCTGTCTTCATAATCTACAGCTCTCTCTGACGCCTCTTCTGTGGCCAGGGCCTCCTCAAACTGTTGCAACAAGCTCTGGAGAGAAGCAGAGTGTTGTAAACTGAACTGTTTAACAGTTGTAGGGTTGAAATAATGCCTTGTCTCAAACCCAGTGATTATGTTTCTCATATAAGCAGCCGTGCCAGTTTGCATTGAAATGTAGTCCTCAAAAATGACAAAATCAACTTTGCACAAAAGTAGTGCGCAGATGACCCTGCCCTCTGGGTTGCAAATGTACTACCTTTAAATTTCTTTTTTTTTTTGCTATGAAGAACCATTTTTGCTTCCTAAAATAACTTTTCAGTAGACAATTTGAGGATTTTGAGAATTTAAAGAACCTTTTTTCCACTATAAGAACCATTTGTCCAATTAAATTTTTCAAAAGGTGAATCAAAAGATTTTTTTTAACTATAAGAACCTTTTGTCCAATTGAAAATTTCCAGAGGTGAATCTAAAGATTTTTTTTTCCAAAATTACTTTTGTCCAAAATTACCATTGGTGCAACAAAAAAATATCCCACAATAAGAACCTTTTGTCCAATGGAAGATTAACGTAGGTGCATAAAAAAAAAAGTCCCACAATAAGAATCTTTTGTTCAATGGAAAATACCAGAGGTGCATCTAAAAAAAACTTTCTATCAACAAGAACTTTTTGTCCAATGGAAAATTACCATGGGTGCATCTAAAAAAACATTTTTCCCCACAATCCAAATCTTTTGTCCAATGGAAAATTACCATAGGTGCATTCCTACAATAAGAACTTTTTGTCCACTGTAGTGGGATTGGAAAATTGCCATAGGTGAATCTTAAGATTTTTTTCCACTATAAGAATCCTTCATCTAATGGAAAATTACCATATGTGCATTAAAAAAAAGTCCCACAACAACAAACTTTTGTCCAATGGAGAATTACCATAGGTGCATCTAAAAAACAAATTCCTCAACAAGAACTTTTTGTCCAATGGAAATTTACTGTATGTGTATCTAAATATAATTCCCAAAATAAGAACCTTTTGTCCAATGGAAAATTACCATATGTGAATCTAAATCTAAATAAGAACCATTTGTCAAATTTTCAACGAATGTTAAAGATTCTTTATGAAAACATTGCCTATAAACTTTTGAGTCTCTTAAAAATACTTCCAAGAGTATTTTACTCCCATATTTAGTTATTTTTTGGCAATTGTTGTTCCATAAAGAACCTTCAACGTCAACAGAAAACTTTCAACTGCACAAAAGCTTCTTCACAGCTGATAAAGAGTTGTTTCAGCAACTTTTAAAGCCCTGATGGTTAAACAGATCGCAGCTAAATAAACCAAAATACCTTGAGCTTGGCCATGTTGCTGTCAGAGCTGTGTCTGCTCAACGTGTGCGCCTGTACATCCGTCTGCCGCCAAACCAGGAGCAGCAGTCCTGTCAGAATTAGTCCCCCGGCCATCTCTGAGTGTCTCTGAATGCAGCTTTCTTGCCCCCTGAACTGGCTTGGCTCTTATATAGGGACAGTTGGCTGTCAGTGGCTCATCCGTGGTAAAGCGTGTGAAGTGCATTCCGACACCTCGTCCGTGATAACGCTTGCTGGAGCAGATTTCCTTTTAAGTGGCTGTTTTTCGCAGGGCCCGGAGAAGTCCTGGTAACTCGGACACAAACAGTGACCTCAGGCATCATGGGGAATGAATCCGCTACACACAAGTGGCTCACATGCTTCCGGCATCAGATACAAACTACAACAGAGTATACCATAAGGGGTTAAAGCAGAGCCTATATATATAGGCCAATGATGCTGACTGGAAAGATGACTTTGTGGAATATGTGTCAAATATGTTTACCAGAGAGATTTTTTTGAAACATAATAGTTTTGAGAACTCATTTCTTGCGTCGTTGCCATGATGACTGTATATAATATTTGACTAGTTATTAATACCTGTTGATTAACAGTTTCTGTATTTTCTGTTTATTTACAGTTGTGAATTGCATTATGGGATGTTGATCTCTGCTCTGTCGACTTTTGATGTTGAAAATTCAACTTTGCAGTTGAACAAAGTAACTTTTATTGACAGTTTGAAATAATATAATGTATAAGAAATAACTGATAGAAATAAGTAATAATAAGAAATATAAATTTTATATAAAAACATGAATCACAAAAATGCAACACAGGCTCATTCTGAAAACGTAGCCCTATAAACATTTCTGGAGATCGCGAATTATGTAGCCAGAAGTACGTATGGCTGCATTTCATCTTTAAAACGAATGCGGAACGGTGGTATGACGCCGTTCTTTTTCACGCTTACCAGCTGACCGCTTACCTCCGTATGGACGGCTTTACCCGCTGTTACCAGTTTGATCAGTGGCTCGCCATGTACGCTGATGGACTTGAGACGCAAAGAGGAGTTGAGCGTGACGACGGGGTTTGAGTCCGGCGAAGAACGGTTTCAGAAAGCGGGTAAGACAAAAAAACAGAAGCCAATAAAATAAACAAGTAAATAACAGAGTGAGAATGTGGTAAAATCTGAAAACGTAGTAAAAATCAGTCGAGGGCTTTTCTTTTTCTGGATTGCTTTTTAAAATTGTCGGTTGGGTTTAGGGAAGGGTCAATTGGTGCTTTTGAAAACACTATTGGTTGGGTTTAGGGAAGGAGGGGGGTGGGTCAGTCGATCGGTCAGTCAGTCAGTCAACAGCGGCCTCTAGTGGATTTACGAGAACAGCAGGCACGAATAGCACACGGGAGAGAAATGTGAGATCTCAAAAAGCGTACACAGCGGCCTCTAGTGGATTTGCGAAACAAAAACTGCAAAAAAACGTAGCTCCTGGGACGTATTTGGCGCTCTCCAGAAATGTGTATAGGGGTACGTTTTCAGAATGAACCCAGGTTGCAAAATTATGTAAAACAAAAAATAAAAATGTTAATTTACGGATATTTTAACAGTGTAGTATTCAACTTAAAGGCTTAACTAGGTTAATTGGGTTAAAGTTCAGTTAATTAGGCAAGTCATTGGACAACATTGGTTTCTTTTGTAGCCAGTCAAATAAAATAATTTCTTAATTTCTCTAAATAATATTGTTGTATTTCTTTGATTATTATTATTTATTCCAACCAAACTGAAAGAAATAAGTCTTTCTTTAGATAGAAGATAAATATAATGAAAAATAACTCTTAAATATTTGAAGAATAACTGCAGTTTCACACTGTATATTGCTACTCGCCTGTGCAAATGTGTGTTAATTAAACAAATTTCATTTCAATACTTGTGAAAATGTCAAATATATAGTGAAAAGTTTGAGGATAGAATATTTCGGATATTTATTTATTTGCTGTGTAATAAATAAACTAAAATAATCTGTTAGTTGCCATAAAGAGCAACAAATACTTTGCTCCAGTAAATATTTTTTAGATTCTTTTTTCAATTGTTTGGCAGAGATTTTCCTGGGATTAACAGTTTTCAATATAATAAATATAATATAATATAATATATAATATAATATAATATAATATAATATAATATAATATAATATACACTTTACCAAAGGTTACATTTGCTAACATTTAGCTATTGCCAATATAAAAAAACTATAAAGTATTTATTAATCTTAGTTGTTTTCAACATTTACTAATATGTTAATAAAATGAAAAGATGTGTGTGTGTGTATATATATA
>CAIGQV010016408.1:0-10433 GCA_903798115.1 Danio jaintianensis
ATAGATAGATATACAATTAATCAAATATAAAGCCATAAAATTACACAAAACAAAACAAAACAAAAAAAATGTTTAAAAAAAAACTTAAAGAACAACATACCGTGCAGCATCAAACAGAAACTCTGTAAGGGGTTAAATAAAACCATATTTTTGAAACAAATCATACAATTTATTAGCCTTCTCACAGGTGGCAAACTCCTTTTTAAAGACAATAAAATGAGGAGCTGTTTTCAAAATTATGCATTTATGAATAAAGAATTTAAGTAAAATAAGTAAACAATTTGCAGTGAAATCATCATCTTTGTTCAAATGTACTCCAAATTTCACAGTGTCCCAACAAATAGAAGGAAACATTGAAACATATTGTTTTATCCAGTTGCCCACATCAGACCAGAAAGGATTAACCAAACTACAATGAAGAAATAAATGTTTAACAGTTTCAATATCACTATTGTTTTCCCAGTGATGGGTTGCAGCTGGAAGGGCATCCGCTGCGTAAAACATATGCTGGATAAGTTGGCGGTTCATCCCGCTGTGGCGACCCCAGATTAATAAAGGGACTAAGCCGAAAAGAAAATGAATGAATGAATGAATATCACTATTGCAGTATTGGCAAACATTACAATTCACATTAAATCATTTTCTCAGAAACTCCTTTGCAGGGTAAATTCATTCATTTTCTTTTCAGCTTAGTCCCTTTATTAATCAGGGGTCGCCACAGCGGAATGAACCACCAACTTATCCAGCATATGTTTTACGCAGCGGATGCCCTTCCAGCCACAACCCAACACTGGGAAACACACTCCTTCACACACATACACTACGGCCAATTTAGCTTACCCAATTCACTTCTCATACATAATTTTAAATTGTACTTCTTTATATTTTGGAGGAAGAGAATATGTCAAATATTTGCGTCAAATTTTCTTAACTAAATTCTTATTAAAATGTTGGAAAATATTATTTCTTTTAATAGGACCAGGATAGCATTCCTGTATAAGACACTTTCTAATAAACATATTTGTACATTTCTTGTCCACAAAACTCAACTTACCTAATTTAATATCCATAATTTTTGGTGTGACAGTGGAATAAACTAGGATCTCTTTTAACATATGAATTAATGGTAAGAATACATCCGATTACTTTCAAATAATCTTTTTTAACACAATTAAATTTAAAGATAGTACCAAGCTCATTGCAACTAATAAAACAACCATTCTTATCCAAAATATGCAGTACTGACTAAATACCATTTTGACACCAGTCCTCCAAAAAAAAAAGATTTACGTTGCATTAATATACAGTGATTGTTCCATAATGATACATTATGAGGACTGAAGTTATGTTTGTGCAGCATTTTCCAATACAACAAAACCTGTTTATGAAAATTGGAAAGTTTCAATGGAATTTTAGATAGTTTAAAGTCACATTGTAAAAAAAACCTTATACTCCCAGTTTTTTAAACAAATAAGATGGGATTACAAACCAATAAGAATCCTCATTTTTAATAAATATTTGCAGCCATTTAAGTTTAAGTACTCCGTTCATAATATCAAAATCTATTGCCTTAAATCCACCTTCAATCCTTAATTATGTCATTAAGGATTGTGTCATTAAGGATTCCATGATGGTGGAATTATGTCATTAAGGATTGTGTCAATAAGGATTCCATGATGGTGGAATTATGTCATTAAGGATTCCATGATGGTGGAACGATCTGCCTCTTACAACACGTTTGGCAGACTCTGTGTCCATCTTTAAAAATCGCCTTAAAACTCATCTCTTCCGTCTACACCTGACCCACTAAAAAACAAAACAAAAAAAAACCTTGACTGCACTTAGCTCGTATATTGCGTTTTACCTACTCAAGACTAGTCCGATTTCACTTATGTATGCTTTGTTTCCTCTTGTACTGATTGCTTCTTTTGTAAACCTCAATTGTAAGTCGCTTTGGATAAAAGCGTCAGCTAAATGACTAAATGTAAATGTCATCTTTCCTTTTATAATGATACTTTTTTTTCTCCAAATGAAATCATAATTTTATTTATTTATTTTAACTTTTTGTATGAAATTGATAATGAGAAGCATGGATAAATTAATCTGGAAATACTTTCAATTTTTGTCAATAATATTCTACCAAAAACTGTAATATCCCTCTGCAGCCAAGAATTTAAAATGATTTTACTTTTCTCAATTTTTGTGTCAATGATTAGCTTTTCGTTTCTCTCTACATCTTTTGAAATTATAATACCTAAATATTTTACTTCTTTTTTAACTAAAAAATTATAAAGTGAGGTCAAAGGGTGCTCATGGATGGCCATCAATTCACATTTTGATGTATTTAATTGTAAACATGAAGCTTTAGAAAAGTATTCAACTAGCTTAAGGGCTAAGGGGATTTGTGTATGTTTTTTTTTTTTGTTTTTTTTATAAAGAGTCGTATCATCAGCTAGCTGACTAATTATAAAATTGTGTTCCATAAAATTAATGCCTGCAATATTTTCATTTTTAACAAGAATTGCTAGTTCTGCAACCAAAATAAATAATAGAGGAGAGCTTCCACATCCTTGCCTTATTCCTCTGTTCACCTGAAATCGAATTGTTTTTTGTTAATAGCAACTGAACTATTAAAGTCCTTGTAAAGCATTTTAATGATATTTACAAATTTTGAACCAAAACCAAAAAACTTTAGTGTCTGAAAAAGAAACGGGTGTTCTACTTTATCAAATGCTTTTTAAAAATCCAAAAACAAAATGAAAGCCTCTTCTTCAATAAAATTGTTGTATTCTAGCATGTCAAGCCTAATATTGTTATGAATAGATCTACCTTTTAGGAATCCAGATTGAGTTTAGCTAATTATTTGAGGAAGACCAACCTTTAATCTAGCAGCAATCACCCCTGAGAATATTTTGTAATCTGTAATGAGAAGCGTGATAGGTCGAAGATTATCTAATAATCTTTTATCATTTCCAGGTTTTGGAATCAGAATATTGAGACCCTGCTTCGTAGGAGGCAATAGATTATTATTCCTTATGCATTCTTGTAATGCCTTAAACAAAAATACTTTGAGATCCTAAAAAAAACTTGTACAAATTTGAAGTTAGCCCATCTGGTCCAGGCGATTTATTAGTTTTCTTTTTTTTTTTTTAAGGATAAATCTAATACACAAATGGAGAGATGTGAGTCACAAAGGTCTTTAAATGATTCCTCAATTTTGGAAATAAATTTGTTTACTTTTTTAAAGAACGTTTCAGCGTAAGATGTAAGTAAGATAACGTGTATAAGTTTGAGTAAAACCTCTTTTGCCATTATATTTTATATATCTAAACTTTCTACTTGATTTATTAACAAACTGCCCATAGCATTTCTTTCTTGACATCTTTTTTCAAGATTACAAAAATATGAATTATTTTTTTCCCCTACCTCCATCCAATTTGCACCCTTTGGCTTTCCTATATAAATTTCATCGAATGAAGATTGTAAATGAATCAGTTTTTCCTTATCAACCTGTGTTAAAGTAAGTTTACTGCAACACGCGTTAATCTCGTGTAATAATTTCTTTTTCTAATCTATTTTTTTTCCATATGCTATAGAATACTCTCTAATTTTGGATTTTAAAAACTCCCATTTACAGCCGCTAGACATACTTTTACTACCAATATCCTTCATAATATTCTTTATCAGTTCACAATATTTTTCTTGGGATAAAAGCTCAGAATTAAATTTCTTAACTTGACAGGCTTCCTCTATAAAAACAGTAACCTATGCTAAACACGTTTCTAAACTATAACTACAATTGACAGCTAGATTTCCCAGGAGAAAACAAATGTAATTTGCAGTGCAATTCTGATGAAGTTATAACATTTTTCAAAAACCTTATTTATTTTATTAAGAGTGTTAATACTCTGGGGATAAATTAAGGTATATTTGTAACAACTCCTTATTTGTTGGACCATTCAATGTTATGACATTGTAGGCTACTACAGTGAGCTCTAGAACAAATGAAAACACAACTCAGGTGTTTAGAAAGAGTACTTTATTCTGTTTGATTTGCAAACTCATCTGAAAACAACAAACCGGAAGACCGAAAACGGAGAAACCATTATAATCCGCGCGCATATAACTATAAATCGCGGTTGTCTTGAGCGTGTTGTTCTGAAGCTTCTTTGCTCAACAACCCTGGCCTGCTGTAAGACAAAACAAAACATTAAACAGTTCACACAAAGGCCCTATTGTCTATTTTAGACTATAGTAAACTAAAGTTTAAAACTATAGTTTAAAATAGAAGCTAAAGTGGGCCACGCTGCTCCCACCCACCATAACCCTGGCAGCAGGTCCCACTACCGGCCTCTCGTGTTTCCCTGAGGGTCCTCAGAACACCGTGTAGCACCCTACCGGGTGCACGGGCCACCTCGCCCCAGGGAGTGCACGAGCTAACCGGGCGCCAGTCCGTGCCGGATTACCCGGAATGTTGCTCGGCGGCACATTTCGAGCAACAAACACGTAATATTCCTCGCGATGTTGCGTTTACGTACGCAAACCGCGAGGAACTACAGCACAGACGGGCCCGAGTGAAGCTTCACGAAGCGGACTTCGTGAAATTGGCGTGGCTCCACTCGTACCGTCGGTATTGAACTCACCTTGGTCAAGTACAAACAGCAACACATTGAGAACTGACAACACTGAGATGAACCGTAAGAGCTTTAATAGAATGCAGATCGAATGTTTAGAACGCGACGTCACTGGCTGAGAATGTCGTCATGAGGAGCGCTGAAGAGGGGGGAAACGCAAGATGGCGCCGCAAGCACAAGTGTAAGCAATAACGCCCATCAACAAAGTTACTTTTAAGCAACAAAACGGTCTTAATTATTTTCAATCTGCATCTCAATTGTTAAGTATTATTTACTTACCCCAGTCGATTTAGAGACATGTCAGCTGATAAGAAAAGGAAGAATTGTATGAGGAAAAAGAAAGAAATGTCAGCTAATTCGGAAACGTCGGCTAGCTCTGCTGCTTGTAATGTCCCAATTGATAGCTGTCACGATTACTTTGGGTACTTCAGACGCTGGAACTTGAAATTGCGCGGCGTACCAGAAAACATTGATGAGAAGAACGTGAGAAAAGAAGTGATTTGTATTTGTCAGAAATTACTGGCAGAAAATGCCGACTGTCTTCCTGATGTGATTGATACAGTGCATCGCGTTGGTCCGAAGAAGATGCGCTCCACTCGCGGTATAATCATCCAGTTGTCCTCGCGTATGCATCGAGCAGCAGTTTGCAGCTGAATGTTCTTATGTTCTCGTCTGTTTAGATCCAAAATAGTTAAAGTTGATGTAGCGTTATTCTTACGATAGTTAACTGTCTTTGAGCTTCTGCTGTGAGATTTGTTTTTAAGTGACTTTTATTTTTTTATATTATTCCAATTTTGTTACTGTTATTTCTTGATCTATTTCATGACTTAATGCCAGGGAATGAAGGCACAATTTAAAACGAAAAAGCCATTTTTTTTTATTTGCAAAACAGTGTAAAACAGATGTTCTTTCCTTCAGACTCACAACATCTTGGAGGATGTGCCTTTTTTGGAAGTCCCAATGGGGAAATGTCATTTTTTTTCTCTTATGCTACTCAACGTTCTGCGGGTGTTTGTACACTCAAACATTCATTTACTGGGAATATTCTTTTTGTAGACTTGGATACTAATGAACATTACATATGTCATATTGCTCAAATTCAGAACTTTAATTTTGTTATCATAAATTTTTATGGGTACAATTCAAAGGCTGAAAACAATACTCTTTTAGATAATATAGAAGAGAAAATGATTTATTGGTTAGCTAAATTTACCAGATGCACATATACTTTTGGGTGGTGATTTTAATATCACATTAGATAACACAGTTGATAGTTGGCCTCCTGTATCCTGTAATAATACAAAAATAAAGCTAAAAATGTTGATGCAAAGATTTGTTCTAATTGATGCTTGGAGAGTCAAGAATCCTCATAAAAGAGCTTTTACTTGGTGTAACAACTCAAGATCTAAGCAGTCAGAAATAGGTTTGTGGTTAGTCTCCCGTATATTTGAAGAGAATCTAAGGGTTGATACCCCTTTAACTGATCATAGGACAATACAAATTCATATTAATCTTTCGCCAGTGTCCTCTACTAAAATATATAATTCTTACTGGAAACTCTACAGCTCTGTACTGAAACATGATATTGTAATTCTTTCCTTTTGGATAAAGGCTAAAACAGAACAGGCTTATGGTAAACATTGGGAGTTGCTCAAATTTGAAGTGGGCAAGTGATTTCAATGCCATTTGCAAAATATTTCACTGTACAAATTCATGTAAAAATAATTGTATGCATGTTACCCATTTTTTAATCTATAGTTATAACTAGCATGTGGTAATAACGTAGCTGGATTTAATTCCCAGTAAAAAGAACTACATGTACAACTACAACTGACATTGGTAATTGAAAGCTGCAAGTAAAACTAATATGAAATTCGAATAAACTAAAAACAACAGTATATATTGATTAATTAGTATTTAAATGTATGACCCTGGGCCACAAAACTAGTCTATGTATATGTTTGGAAATAACCATAAAATACATAGGTAGCCTATATGGGTCAAAATAATTTTTATTTTATGCAAAAATACACTAGAATATTACATAAAGATCATGTTCCATGAAGCTATTTTGTAAATTTCCAACCGTAAATATATCAAAACATATTTTTTGATTGCTAAGAGCTTAATCTGAACAAATGTACAGGCGATTTTTCTCAATATTTTGATTTTTTTTGAACCCTCAAATCATATTTCAAATAGTTACATCTCTGATAATATTATCCTGACAAACCATACGTCAGTGGAAAGCTTATTCATTCAGCTTTCATATGATGTATAAATCTATAAATGTTATATTCATTCATTTTCTTTTCGGCTTAGTCCCTTTATTAATCCGGGGTCGCCAGAGCGGAATGAACCGCCAACTTATCCAGCATATGTTTTACGCAGCGGATGCCCTTCCAGCTGCAACCCATCACTGGGAAACATCCATACACACTTATTCACACACATACACTACGGACAATTTAGCCTACCCAATTCACCTATACCGCATGTCTTTGGACTTGTGGGGGAAACCGGAGCACCCGGAGGAAACCCACGCGAACACGGGGAGAACATGCAAACTCCACACAGAAACGCCAACTGACCCAGCCGAGGCTCGAACCAGCGACCTTCTTGCTGTCAGCCGAACGTGCTACCCACTGCGCCACCGTGCAGCCCATATATCTATCTATCTTTCGGATGAGACGTTAAACCGAGGTCCTGACTCTCTGTGGTCATTAAAAATCCCAGGATGTCCTTCGAAAAAGAGTAGGGGTTTAACCCCGGCATCCTGGCCAAATTTGCCCACTGGCCTCTGTCCATCATGGCCTCCTAACCATCCCTATATCATAATTGGCTTCATCACTCTGTCTCCTCTCCACCAATCAGCTGGTGTGTAGTGTGCGGTCTGGCGCAATATGGCTGCCGTCGCGTCATCCAGGTGGATGCTGCACACTGGTGGTGGATGAGGAGATTCCCCCAATGTGTAAAGCGCTTTGAGTGTATAGAAAAGCGCTATATAAATGTAAGGAATTATTATTATTATTATATATGTTATAATTTACTAATAATTAAATGTCACTCTATGTTTTATTAGGAGCATGGGGGATTGCTGAGGATCTTCCCTGAAGGGAAACCTTACGTAGCCGATATTGAGCCTTTATTTGATCGACTTCTGCTTTTCTGGTCATATCGTATAAATCCTCATGAAGTTCAGCCATCGTATGCTACAAGGTGAGTGCATTAGCTTTCATGTTACACTCAAAAAATAATGTTTGCTGTTTGTTTAAACTTACTTACCTCTCTTCCCTGAACTGTCTTCCCCTGAAATGTATGATGCTTGTGTATGGTCGCAGGGGTCCAATTTCGCTGCATGTGACAGCGTTGTGACAAATAAAGGCTTATCATCATCATCATTATTTAAAATGAGCTGAAACAACACAATTCTTGAGTTTTTTTTTTACAACTGCGTTGTAACTATTTTTCTTACAGTCTATGGTTCTTTCTCTTCTTTTACAGTCTATGGCTCTTATTTAAGTACTTTCTCTCTAGTAAACAGATTTACTTTTCCTTTTTTATTTATTTATTTTTATTGAATAACGTCAAAAAATACAATGCAGGTCAAGTACAACAAATGTAAAGAAAATGTCAAAGGCTAGGGGCAGATATAAACAGTATCACAGGAATATATTAAATGATATACAGGCTTGTACTATTCACATAGCTTTTAGATTTTTTTGAGGTATAATATGGACTCAATATAATGTTTCACTTCATTTTTAAATGCAATAAAACTTGGATTTGTACCTGAAACTTTACGTTTATGAATATGAAATTTGGCCATTAAAATAAAGAAATTAATAAAAAATGTATGGGACTTTTTGTCTAAACTTCAGAAATTCCTAAAAGAACATCTTTCCAATGTAAAGTAATATTTTCATCAATATTAACAGCAATAAAGTCAATTACATTTCGCCAAAAAAAAAGACATAAGGGCAATACCAAAATAAATGAACAGCGCTTTCTGGCCTCTGCTTGCAAAAGCTACATCTCACATCTATATCTTTTTAAAATGTAAAGTTTGGTAGAATATATTTTGTGAAGGAGTTTAAACAAAATCTCTTTAACCTTGTTTGTTAATAGCGATTAGGCAGAAGCCAAACTTTTTGCAAACAACATCAATCATAAATCGATTCCAATATGCTATTGCATTTGGTTTTGATGCAACATCCTTCTGGAAAAAAGCTTTTATTGATCTGTTATTATTCTTGCAACTATAAGAAAAGCATATTTTTACCTATCGAAGAGTCACTGGGTGAAAATTGTGGTAATAGCTGATAATTGAATCTGTTTTGATGTTTATACAACATACATATTTTAGGAGAGATTGCACCAAAAACCATTGTAAATTCCTTTGGTGGTATGGGAAAATTATATTTTGTTAAGAATTCCTCATATATGAAAAGAAGACCACCTGAATTAAATAACTGGTTAACCAATACAATGTTATTTCGAAACCAGTTATCAAAAAAAAAAAAAAAAAATATATATATATATATATATATTTTTTCATATAAAATGTCCTTGTTATTCCAAATAAAGTAACAGTGTGGTGAAAAATTGTGTTTGTAAATCAAAATCCATGCTAAAAAAGCTTGACGGTGAAATGATGAAAGTTTCACAGGTATTTTGTTAATATCAAAATTACAAGTAAGAAAAAAATTTATGCCACCCAAACTAGATAAAATATGAAGGGGAATCATATTGCAAATAGAGGTTGGATATTTAACAACTTGTCTAATCCAGTTGATTTTAAATGTATTGTTTAGTATTAAGTCCAGAAAATCTCTGGTAAACAGCATAAGATCCCCACCTAGTGTTCAATTATAAGAACTGTTATACTACAGTGATATATTGGCCTTTGACACTCGGTTTGCGTTTAAAGACATACATTTTTCTTCATAGTTTTAATTATTTATCAGTTTTATAAATATTTACTCTATCTTTAGCTAATCTTGGCCTATAGCTTATATCGTAGCTCCCACCAAATTTCATAGTTAGCAAAGGTCACAAAAACGAGTGAGTAAAACTGTCGCCCTTACTGTGAATTTGTGTGTGAAACACTATAAGAACAACCTCACCTGAAGGTAAGCAGTTAATATTTATTTCCCCTGTTTGTATTCTTCCTGCTTTTCTTAACTTTAACTGTAGATTTAACGTAAGAATTATGTATAGTTTAATGTTAACTCATTCACCTCACTGGTTCGATCGTTAATGCCATTTCTTAAAAACTTGACAGGCGTCCTTTATAAAAACAGTAGCCTATGCTAAACGCATTTCTAAACTATAACTGACAGCTAGATTTCCCAGGAGAAAACATGTAATTTGCAGTGCAATTCTGAAGTTACATAGAACATTTTTAAAAAACTTATTTATTTTATTAAGAGTTGTAATACTCTGTACAGAAATTAAGGTATATTTGTAACAACTCCTTATTTGTTGGACCACTTTAATATTGTCAACCAAATGCATTCAATGTTATGACATTGTAGGCTATTACAGTGAGCTCTAAAACAAATAAATACACAACTCAGGTGTTTAGAAAGAGTACTTTATTCTGTTTGATTTGCAAACTCATCTGAAAACAACAAACCGGAAGACCGAAAACGGAGAAACCATTATAATCCGCGCGCATATAACTATAAATCGCGGTTGTCTTGAGCGTGTTGTTCTGAAGCTTCTTTGCTCAACAACCCTGGCCTGCTGTAAGACAAAACAAAACATTAAACAGTTCACACAAAGGCCCTATTGTCT